>JAGVSP010005567.1:0-18852 GCA_022494985.1 Micrasema minimum
CTAAAAATCATTTGAAGTAACCTATGTGTGATAATTTTTTTCGAATCTTTTGTGACTGTCAATAAATCCGGATATCATTTTGAAAACACCGAAATTTCTATCGCTGGCCTCAGGTGGAGCCTTAATTAGAAAACATAATTTACTGGGGCAACAATAAAACTCTACCATTCTTCAAGGTAATAGTAAATCGATAGTCCATCACATTATTGGTAGTTTCCGATTGTGACCAATTGAACATGACATGTATTGTATTGTGTATTGTAAATCGGGAATATGCGAGTAGCACCTCAGTTCAGAATACTGTCATAAAATCTTGATTTTAGCTCGTATTTACCTACTAATAAAATGATTGCCTATGTACATAGGAAATACTACTTACTTTCCCTTAAATTTCATGTACTTAAATCAATATTCACTGTACACCAAATGCAGTATATAATTTGTTATAATATAAAGGCAAGACGATCAGTATTACGCTCCAGCGCCATCCAGTCCAAGTATCACATATTTATGAAATATTTTTCATAACATGTGAAAATTATTACCTACGGTCCGGTAACTCCTAAGCGCGCTTTATATCTACCGGACTTGCACAGTTTCTTGAGCAGAACTGCATAGAATATTGAATGGTTAATAATTACTTACGATCGCGCTTAGAAAAATTAGCGTGTCTTTTGACAGACTGTACAGGTTTCTGAACAAGAAACTGTACAGTTTTCGGCTCCGTATAATGTGCGCATTATAAAAATGTAATAGTTTTTTGGTATATTTATGCAAGTGTTTTGTATTAATTGCAAAATATTGACTTGGATGATTCGGGAATCAACAAATATTAATCTATTAATGTGTTTTTAAATAGGTATTTGTTTTGCTAATAAAACTGCTCTGTCTGTTGTTTTCCCATCTGCCAAAAATTTGATAGAATGTTTATCTTGTAGATGCGATTTTTTTTAACCTGTGTATTTTTATTTTAGTTTTCTTAAAATGTAACTATTCTTTTTCCCAATCTACATTTTTTTATAAACACTGTTAAACTTTTGTATGAAAATCTCATCGACGCGACGCGACGGATTAAACTTCGGTTCGACTCCCGATAGGATCAATATTTAGACCAAGAATCTGAGGATTAGTATAAATTAAACCCTTAAATGAATGATTTTTTTTAAAATGTTTTTATGTAGTATTCAGTCATTAAGGTTTTTAAGTACCTACATTTGAATAGAAAAAAGTGTTTGTTGCCGTTCGGCAACGGTGTGCATTAATAACATTTAATAAAATTACATATGGTATTAAGAATGAGATTTTTTTAAACAGTTGTTATTTTTATATCAGGCATAGTTGCACTCCACATTTTTCACATATTGTGTGGGTGTACTCAGTGCAACCTGGCAATTTGCACCTATTTTTCTTATCCACTATTATCGGCCAGTTCGACTCCCGATAGGATCAATACTTAGACCAAGAATCTGAGGATTAGTAGAAATTAAAATGTGGTTTTTCACCCAAGTATTTCTAACATGATACCTTATTTGCTGGCGCTGATGCGTTAGACTGATCATCTTAGGTACATTCATGTAATAAATTATCGAGATACACTCCACTTGGTGTACCAATTAAGTGGCTCTATTCACCATTAGGAGCGAATAAGGGAAGGAAGTAATTGTATTAGAGCATTCGCATATCAAAAATTATAAACCCTTGATGAATGTATTTGAAAATGATACCTAGGTACTTTCACAGTGGTAACCCAGTAGTCCAGTCGCAGTTTTTCAATCTAGAGATCGCATGTTCGAATTTCCACTCCACCACGACATGATTTACAATTTGAAATACGTAGGTACAAATATCATAAGAATGCATAAATGTCTTCTTTATAAAAATAATATATTTTTATGTACATATACAAATATGCAAATATAATATTACTAGGTATATAATCAAGACGTAACTTTCAATAATATTATCAAGTCCTTTTCAGAAAATGTCATTAAAAAAGTGCAAAAAATTAGTAGGTACATTATTTAAAAAATTGTATACGATAATTTTTTTATGTATGTAATAAAATTATATTTTGATTAGATACTTGTAAAAAATCAATTAAAGATTCATATTAGTTATTGAATAAATTAAATATAAATTAAAGTCCGTAAAATGGGTTTCTTTACATACATGCTCCGCATGCGTCGCGAGCTATTATGCACTGTGACGTCACAGCCATTTTAAACGATCGTTTCACCCAAGTTCATTTTGAGAGCATCATAACGTTAGTTTTGGAGAAACTAATTGTACCTACTGTCGTCTTAGTATTTCTTTAAAACATAAACACATTTGCATCAAAATAAAACATTTGGAGATTTCCTCAATATGTATGTACATGACCATTTTTTTTTAAATTACCACTAATATACCAGTGGCGGTCGGTGACTTTTTGTAAAAAGGGATGCTGGACATCAAATGTTTATACTCGTACTTACTACGTACTAGATATCAAAGGAGTCGGTTTTCCTGTATTCAGAATAAGTTTTTATTCCGCATATGGGATGCGGAGCATCCACAGTGTGTATGGACGGAACGCGCCTGGTACCTACCTGGCGCTGAAACGTAAGATTGATAATCTTGCCTCGATATAACAAATCGTCAAGATTCACTGCACTCGGTGTACCAATGCAGTGCCCTATGCACCATTGGGTGCGGGTAAGGGAAGGTGCTAGTTGAATACCTAATTATAAAATTATGTGATCTTTATCTGGCTAACTTACGTATCAGGCCAGTCTAGTGAAATGTAGGAATTAATCTGCTTATTGTGTACCTAAAGTTGTGGCATCGTTTATTTTTGTTTCGTCTCAATTTCTTATTCAAACGTTCAAAGCAACGCATAATTTTACGATCGTTGACCTTTGCAAATCTTAACATAATATTAAGGTACCTTTACATTGTAGCCGAGAATCGACGAAAACGAGAACCGGCGAGAAAATGCGGAAAATACGAGTACATTAGTAAATACGTAAAAGTACCTACGTTAAATTTATTTCATTCTCGTACACTCTCGGGGGACCCTTTCTCAACTCATTTGGAAAATTTTAGTGACCGTCATAGTTTTTTAAAGAAACGTTTTCGATCTTATGATACAGGCACCCAATTATTTCAATTTCGAGGCTGCTTTTCAAATAGTCGGAAATAACCATGCTGGAAAGCAGGAAACAAGCTGTAGTGAAGTGGGATTCGAACCTAGATATTCCATTCCATAGTCCGCGATTCTACTAGACGACAGCCCTGTTCATAAAATAAATAAATGATTGTCATAAATATTATTTAACCTATTCTTTTGGCGTAGATCTATATTTAATAGTTTATCTGTATTTAATTTCGAAAAACATTGATTCGTAATATTATTCTGGGTATCGGCACATATATTTTTTAATGCATTCCTCACTGGGATCCTCCGTGGCGAGTAAAGCACAATACACGTTATTTTTTAAAAATTATTAAACATTAATCTATTTGATATGCTATAGCTATATATTTATCTATAGTTTCATAATAATACGATTTGACTCCTTAAAGCAGTCGTTATTATAGATTGGCTACAGTTTAACTAAATTATCTGTTGTGGTTTTTTTTATTCTGTTTTTAATTGATAAATAAATACACGGTGTAACAAAACTCGTAGTACAACCCGAAAACTGGTAAATCTAACATATTTGGAGTCATGTGTGATATGACTTTTGTATCTGACCTTGGAAAAAAATAAATTTTCTCTCTCATAAAAGCTTTCATATGCAGGTACCGCAGATTAAGGAAAATTGCACGTTTTTTTTTTAAATACGGGTTTTGATTTGGTTTTTTTTGTGGATAGTATTTATTTGACTAAATAAAAAAAACAATTTCTTTCTCAATTTTCTCGGAATTCAAATCGAAACAATTTATTCCACAAAATCGACTCCAAATATGATGTTAGATTCACTGGTTTCCCGCTTTAGGTTCATCAAGTTTTGAAACACGGTGTATAATAATTATGATGTAACGTTATTTGGGTTTTGTAGGAAAAAAGAACACGTACCTACCTAACTTTACACACTTATATTTAAGCAATACGCCCGCCATGTATTTTTCATTTTAATTTAATTGCTTGAAATCAACGTAAAAATCATATAAATTAACAATATTAGGTACTACCTACCGTCTGCGTTATTTTGTAAGCGAACAAAGCAAGTATTTTTAAGGTGGGTAAGGAGGAATTATTAATATAAACTTTTGAAATGTGGCATATATACCTATATTTTTTTAACTGTTTTTAAAATTTTGCTTTATTACTAGTCCAGTACCTACTGCAGTTAGTGTGAACGATCCTTAATAATGAAGTAATATAATGACAAGACGTGACAAACCGTGTTAAGGACAACAAGAAATAATATTATAGTTTGTAATTGGCATTATGAAAAGACCAACACTAACAAAGTCGGTCTGTGGTTTGGAACTTTTTTTTTTATTCAACGTGATTCTAAGACCCGCCCGGCTTTATCCAGAAATCCTACCTCCCACGGTTGAATATTTGGTTAATGTTACTTAAACAAAAAAGGTAATTAATCATAAAGAACTGTAAGCTAATGAACCGTGCATTGGAGTTTCTGCGATCTTTTGAAACGATGTAGGTAGGTTTTACCAGACGGAAAATCCCAAAGATTTTTTCATCTACTTTTCGCATTTAGATACTAGCCAGTAGCGTACTTGGTGTAAAAATAACAAAGATAAATAAATAAGATTAAGAGGATGCAAAAAGAATGGGAATAAAGAAAACTCATTTGTATTTGTAAAACAAAATACGTAATAATATAATATTCATATTTAATTAGTAGCATAATATGCACTATGACATAATTAATTTTATAATTTTACCAACTTTGTAAAAGATTTGACACTATCAAAACTAATTTGTTTTAGTATAAATAATAAAATTGTTTTTTTACGTAGGTAGTTACTTTTTTATTTTGTTACATGGTTAGTTACGGTTCAACTTTATTTTGTGTTCAGGCAATTTGAATATGGGATTTCCCGCCATTTCATTGACGGATATTCTCGTGTGTGGCAAACCGGAATCATAGATCATAAAATGCACTTCGCGTTAATTTCCATAAGAATGCTAAGTTACATAAACATCTTATCTCGAGATGCTAAGTAACTCTCATGAAATATAATAATATGGCCAAATTATTAACTTTTATTTAAAGATAATCGTTACTGAAAGAAACTTTTGTTATGCTGTGGTAAATTACAGATCTATGGTTACGTTGATAAAGCAAAGCCATGAAAATTATCGAGTGATGTAGAACTAATCTAAGACTGTCGTCAATTTTACGTCAGAGCTACGGTACTTGAATATGATTTGAGAAGATGCACGGTAACTGGCGGCCGATCGTTTAACTTGGAGGCAGTTCATGGAATCCATGTGCTCCACACTGGGAGTGGAAATGGAGTGATAAACTTTAAGATACACAAAAAAATCCAGGCTTTCTTATTCAGGGATCTCAAAACAACATCAAACTCATCGTGCCACCTGCCAGAAAGGGCATAACAACATCATACCTATACATTGGATATTATTTTGTGTACCTATGTAATTTAAACATAATTATTTTTATTTATCTAGTCATATAGTGAATTCGTTTTTCCCCAGGATCATTATGCTACTTATCCGAAATAAAACTGACGTCTTTTCCCACTACCGTGTATATTGACAGTCAATACTTAATGACACCACATTTAATGCATATTTATTCCAAATTAAAAAAAAACAAATATCACATGAATAAAAATCACTATTAATATAAAACGTTGGTATCTATTTAGAATAACATATTTCAATGCTTTATTAAATAAACGACTGTATTATAAATTAATATATTTATTTTATGTATCGAGTTATAATGAGTAGGTCTGAACTTGCATAATATATATATATATTTTTTAATTATAAAGTTCACCGACAAATAATTGTTAATAATACCTTATTGTTCGAAGGTGTAAATCTCTCAATATTTTCATTCAAATTTTAGTGTTCTATTATGTGTTTTTTA
Organism: Micrasema minimum; assembly: GCA_022494985.1. Classification (NCBI taxonomy): domain Eukaryota; kingdom Metazoa; phylum Arthropoda; class Insecta; order Trichoptera; family Brachycentridae; genus Micrasema; species Micrasema minimum. The sequence continues at coordinate 6,075 of JAGVSP010005567.1, forward strand.
CTTATTTAATTTTTGCAGATAGTTAATTCAGACCATTGATATACATAGCTAAAATTAGCCGTGTAGCTAAAATTCTTCGACTATTTATTTATTTTGATATCAAGAGTCCCGTGCATATTAATTTCATAATTTAATAACAAAATTATGTGCTGTGTATTTTAAACGTGATGAATAGAATTTTATTAAAAAATTACAACCTTTTTTTTCTAGAGTGAATTTTCCAATTTTTTTTTTAATGGACAAAGCGTAGCTATCAATAATTTTCCAGCGCTAGGTATTTTTCCATTACTAATAAAAAATTTGTGTGGTTTCGCAGTGAACGATTTTCAGGAAATAAATATAAAGAAAACGCATTTCCTAACATCAGTAGAGTTAAGTAAACACTGCTTACCTCTTCAATGCGACAAAAACACGTGTGTGGTACTTTAAAACCTGTTTAGAGCAGCAAATTACACGTGTAGTTAGTAAAACTAACAGTAAAAAAAAAAACAAAGTACACAAACACTTCCGATGTACAATATTGCTTCCTTTTTCACTAACATAAGTTGTAAAATCGACAGCCAGCAGTTACAACAGGCCAAGCGTCAATATACAGCGATGGTCAGAACGCGATTGATTTTTAATTTGTCTGCACGCGCTTCATATACAAATCCTACTTATTATAATACCTACTTAGGTATTTTTAATTTTCCTGTGTTTTTGTGTACATTATACAGCGTGTTTTATATTAAATGAATTGCGCTGCGTTGAGGGATATTTTAGACGCATTTTAGTAAACTTTAGTCAAAATTTCAAGCACGCATTTTTCTCCAAATTCGGTAAGATAACTTACTTTTTTTATAAATTACGCTGTTTGAACTAAGCTAACAAGTTTTTTTTTATTAGTGCTATTAAAGACGTTACGAGTTTTCAAAGTTGCATGTGTTTAAATATATTCATAGAAGAGTATGTAGGTATCGTTAACTTTTATTGTTTAAATGTGATCTGTTCAATATTTGAGTCGTGCCTTCGTAACAGGTTACAACCTATGCTTTCGGAATGAATAAAATCTTTATTAATTTATATTTTAATTTTTGGTCCATTAAAAAAAACGTAATATAATCGGGTTGCTGTCAAGTGGTAGATTCGAGGACTGCGGATTAGAATCTCTAGGTTCGAATCCCTCTCCAGCATAACATGCTTCCTGATTTCATGCACAGTTATTCCGACTATTTGAAAGCGGCCCCAAAGTTGAAATATTTGAGAATACAATATAATTACTTGATTGTTTATTTAAAAATTTAAAAATATAATAAATATAAAATATAATAAATATGAAATGTAATATAATATCTTTACTCTTAAATTTTAGTCGAGTGTATAAACCTAAACAAAAAAATCATGCTACAAATATACAAATATATAAATATACATAAAACATAAAAACAGCAAATTTTTTATTTTTTAATAATTTAAAGAATATTCTTTATGATATCAAAAATACATAAGTAGGTACATACCTAATATAATGTAATAAAAATTCATTTCCAATATATGTACAACATTAAAACTTAAGAATGGAAACCACAGGATGGCGAAATGCCCGAATGGAATAATTTCATAAGAAACAAAAGATTATGTTTAAATATTGATATTGAACAGAAATTAAATCAAATTATAAACCTGAAGTCCAAAGTATAACTCCCTGTATATTTTATGTGGTCAGACGAGAAATCCCAGAATCAGTAATCATCCGTCACATTTCAATACATTTGCCGGGAGAGTGATCTTGAAAAACACCGCGAAATGTGCAATAAGATAAAATGGTAAGATCTTGTTGAGTGTGATGTAGGTAGGTACCCACTTGTACTTGTACCTATGGCTCAGAGTTACTGTCCGCGGGTAGCGATTACAAATGAATTTCTACAGTAAGTTACCTTACATGGTCGATAAAACCTTAATTTTCTTTAATTCTCGGCAATCTGTACTTAAACACATTTCCATAATAATAATGTTTTATTATTCGATCCCAATAACGTTAAGTAAATACTAATGTTATTTATATACGAACTCAACGTTATACATATTTTTATATTTTACATAAGTAGGTACCTACATGATTGATAATGTGAACGAACAGGTAGGTAGGTAGGCCATAAAATAAAATTTATCGAAATACAACTAATATAATGTACTATATATTATTGTACAAATTACGGAAATCTCTAATGCAATTTAAAACCTTAGGTAGGTATTATAGGTTTTGTTGTAAAAATGGGCGTATTTCGCCCTTGAAATATGAGTTATTTGTTTTTTAGAAGATAAAATATTATATGAAATGAACAATAGTAGGTACCTACCTCAGTAAATATGCTAGTTCTGGCAAATAGTTCTCTTTACATCAGAATGTTTTAATAAATTGTAATATCATTTAAAATTTAGGCGCAAAAAAAAATTAAGTATTCTAAGCTTGGAGGAATCACTATAATTCTAAGCTTTGTTCCTAAAGCAGTGTTTTCATGAGGAATTTAGGTACTTACATAAATTTATAATGAAAATTTAGTAAGTGTTGGTAGGTAGGTACTTATTCTGCTGTCCTATCACTAAAAGCCAACTAAAAGGTAAACTGCAGTACAGGTATTACGTAAATATCGCCCTTTTCTTTCATGTAGATAAGGTCGGTTACCTACTGCCTTCGGCCTTTCATAGTGATAGAACGGCAGTATTATTATTCTTCAGTCGCCAATTTATTGTAAACAAGTGCATTTTTCTCCAAGTTCAAAATAAATTAATGGAAAAATGCATGATTTCATGAGTTTACAGTAAATAACTGGCAACCGAAGATTACTCAATGCGTCTTCGTCTGCTTAATTCCTTCTCATGTAAACGAAACGTTAGCGTAGTAAATATTTGTACAAAAAATTAACTACATTCTTACCAAATAGTTAATGTGAGAATACTGTGAGAGTTGCAATATTTACATACCTACACATTTTATGTGAGTTGTAATTTCATACTAATTTGTTATACATGAAGAAAGAACTAAAGAGTATGTAGGTAGGTACGCAGCACACCGATCACCAAACGTATCGCACCATGAATACTATGATGCGCTAATGCGCACCTTTTTTGGGAGTTTTTTTTAACCTTGCTTGTGATGTACCTAGGTACGTACCTACCAATGTAAAAAAGGTTTATATTAATTTCATCAAATGGATTTTTCTTCATTGACTATTTGAGGCCGATGCATGATGTCTAAAATCGTATCAGCCAGTGAAAAAACGCCATCTTAAAAAAACCTATATTAATGGTGACCGCGTTTATCAGCTAAAATCGAATGTGGCTAAGAAAAATTGTATGTAGGTACTAGGTAGGTACGTATTGCAGCAGTGAAAATGACAACATAGGAACCAACAGTAGATAAAGCTAAAAACGAAATGTTCTCGGTTACCTACCTTGTTATTTTCGTTATTTAGCAGTTACTGCTTCGGAAAATCGAAATACGCATCCATCCTAGGTAAGTACTTACTCATTACCCATGTACATCGTTTACGTTGTCGTTTGACGTTCCGGAAAATCCACCCCTAACTTCCGCTATTACGAACAAATCAAATAATTCCACGGACTTCGTTGTTTACACTCCCTCCCTGTGTGAACTCTGTAATAATTATATAGTAAATACCTTTGTAATATGATGTAAATATTGACTATTGGCTGACCGCGTCAAATATGAAGGTATATTAGGTAGGTACAAAAAATGTCTCAAATTTGACTGAAATACAAATACCACTACTTAACTCTAAACTTAATAAAAATCGATGCTACACTATGTGATTGTCGTTTTTATTGATTTGCCTACTTAAGGATGCACCTGTGAGACCAGCGTAGATAAATAAAATATTTTTTTTTTTTCCAAAATGATATTCCGGATTTATTATTATAATTTAAGCATCGAAAAACGCATTTTTATAAGTAGGTACGTTTATCATTATATTCTTAGGGAAATACGAAAATCCATTTTAACTGTTAAAATTCTATGGAGGAAAAATATACCAACGGGAATCTGTCATTTTTTTAATTTTCAGGATAAGTAGGTCAGATAAATTAAATAGTACCTACATCAAATTATGGGGAATCACCTACTGAACCATTTTTTTTTATTGGTGTCTTGCGTTTCCGTTAAAAAGTTGATCCCGTGTTATTCGTATATTTAGTGCAAAATACTAATTTTTTTCTTGTCTCTATATGCCTCTTAAGAGTTTTATTTGTAGGTGACATTAGGCCTTGTTTTTCAATGTGAACTTAACTAAAGATACTTAACTCAACACAATCTGAACTTTTACTATTATCCACTTTGAAAATGTTAATTTTTACGTCCACTCACCCTGACACACACTCACACATCCCCACACATACAAAAGACACTTAATTGGTTGAATTTTTATTGTGGATATTTGTTTATTATATTATGTTGAATTGTAGGTACCTTTGTGTCCAAAAATCTAAATAAAATAAAAATATTGTAATAATATAATCTCATAACCTTATGCGGACTTTTATACGGGAAAGAAAAACTGCACAGTTTTTTGTTCAGAAAACTGTGCAGTCTGACAAATGGCATGCTAAAAATTATGTGTATTTTTAAGCGCGATTGTAAGTTATTATCGTATCAGAAAATTGTGTATATAGCTAATAACGTAAATATGTTATTTGTTTTTTACGTTTTTAAAAGCATACCTACCTACAATATACCAATAGGTATCTACTTAAGCGTTTACGTAAAAAAACTGACATGAACTGTCATGTCAGCCAAACATCGCGTCGGCCATACAGTTTTCCACACAGTTTTCGTTTTATACGGGACAGTTTTCAGACTGCACAGGAAACTGTACAGTTTACTGTCCCGTATAAAGCTAGCTAGTATAAGTACATAACTTTGCCTTTTCATATTTACCTGTTTTTTATATAAATACTTACTTAGTAAAAAAGCTATAATGGGCTCAGGGTTGGGATCACCAATAAATCTTAGTGTCGGTATGAAATAGGCTTACCGCATTTAAAGACACGCATGATATGGCGTCAATCGGTTTAAAAATAATTGGCAGTGCAGAAAAATAATGATTAAATTTCACGAGATCAATATATCTGTTTGTAAGTCGGATACTTAATAAACGAGATACGATGATTTAAAGTTTAAATTTTGTATGAAATCATGTAAAACCCACACTTTAAAATCCCATATTTCACTTATTAATAATCCGATATACAAACGGATTGCACTAATGGTTTGGTGATTTTTCGTTTTTTTTTTACGCATTCACAGGAAAATTCGGTATATAAGCCCATTCAAGACACAAGCGAATGAAGGTGTTGTACAGGATGTCCCATAAACTGACGTATTTTAAAAAAAAACTTTTAATCCATCTTGCACTTCTGCAGCGTCAACTTTTTGTGCAAATTCATTATTTATGAGTTGCCGCAGGAAGTGAGAGATGGTTTAAAAGATTTTTTATTTAACTAAAACAGGAGGTATTATTTTGGACAGCGTTCAATAGCAAGATTATTCAGGATTGTGTAATATAAATTACAATCATGGCTTGGCCTCAAGATCTGATCAATTTCGTAGATTTATCTAGAAAACTGTAGATTTTTGTATTCATATTTGCATATTCTAGTGATTATAACCTCCCTTAAAAAGCATAGGTACTTGGTTTACGGGAACTTTGTTTACATGTAGCTTAATTTTAAAAAATCTACACCATGTAAAGATTTTTCATGGTTAAGAGTTTATGTAAAACCCTATCATTTAAAACCAGACACAACATATCAAAAAGTAGCAGAAACCTGAATCAAACAGCGTATTAAACTGACATTCAGGTCAGTTTTTTTCCTTCAGAAAGCCATTATCAACACATACCTTCAATTAAAAGAAATAAAACACAATGAATACTTTACTATAAACAAATAGTAGGTATATTTATTTATTTTTAAAAAAAAAACATGTATATTATTTTATGTCTTGCAATATGCATCCAATACAACGTTAAAAAGACCTCATCAGTAGACAATATATTTTGAGTAGGTATTGAGATATAAATTATATTATAAAGTACATACAATCATATCATCCTCGCAATATCCAAAACACGGCAAATCTGCCCAAATGGCCCCCAGTTTGAGATGTTTGAGTTTAGAAATTCAAATTTGAAAATTATTACAACCTATTTCAATCATAATGAAATACGACTATGTCCATAGCAAACAATTAGTTAATTATTTAAAGCTATTATTTCTGCATAATCATGGTTTGGGCAATGTATAGACGATATATTATATAAATAGTAAACTAGTATATATCATCTGTGATAGTAACTACATTTCATGTTATCATAAATAATACTAAAACAAGTTTTTGCTTGTAAAACCTCAAATATACCTCATATAAAATCTTTGATAAAACCATAAATTAAGAATGTTACCTACTATCATACATATTGCATTAGAAGGCATCTTTTCAACAACGTTACACTATACGTACATAATAGTTCCAGAAATAATTGTCTTTATGATACAATAATTATAATGTAAAATCAATTTATGTTAATTTTGGAATGAGACATCAGTAAGCTGATGTTAACTATTTAAATAATATGGAATTCATATTTTATATTTTTATAGAGTGTACGCCAAACGAAAGAGAATAAAAAAATGTATTTTTTTTATTATGGTTCCCTATGTCAGTAAATATGTAAATATAGTAATTGTGATTATCTTGGGCCGTAATCTGTGCTGTTTGTTATTATTACTATTACTAGGTAAGTATTTAAAAACTGCTTAACATATTGATAGATTTAACATTATTTTAGTAGGAAAAAAAAAAATTAATAATAATTAAAGGCAATAGAATGAAAGAATACAGTAATGCGTCATACAGTTAAAAATAGGTACCTAAAATTTGGCAATCGAATGTGGCATAAATATCAATTGAGTATAGTGCGAAATTATATGGTAGGTTGTACCAAATAATATTTCATCAGATCATGGTCATAATTTTTCAAATTAATTTGCAATTATTACTATAGTTTAAAAAAATATCAAGGAAAAAACAACATTTTTTCCCACAAGCCAATTTCTAGTGAGTTAGATATTCATAGTATAAAGAACAATAGTTTTATATGTTAAAAATTTTTTTTATAGTAAAAATAATTTATCAGCAGAATTAAAGAACCGACCCCATATAAATTTATTCTTTTATTCCAGGAGCAACGGAAAAAATTAAATCCCGTATTACTCAGCCTCGTAGTGTGTAGTGTAGTGCCATTTTGCTACCGTGCCGTGAGGGTCGCGGGTTTCATTCCCGAAGGGGTTGACATGAAACATTAATTTAACATGTGATATTCATGTGTAATACCTTTGGACTGGTACTGAAGCGAAGACTGTTACATTACCTACCTTCATGTAATAGACATGATCACGAGGACCACTGCACTTGGTGTACCAACGCAGTGCCCTATTGCACCATTCGGTTGCGGATAAGGGAAAAGTAGTAGTATTACTCAGCAGGATTAATTTTCACCCAACACAGATTACGTACATATCCAGTTGAGTAAATTGTATCAGTTGTCACTTTACTTTCAAGTTATGACCTGTTTGATTTGGAATATGCACTGGAGGTGGCCATGACGTTACACTAGTAAGGATCGGCTGGTATTGTCACACTTCCACCCAGCAAAAATATATGCTATGTTTGACGTTACTTTAAGCAGAAGTCAATAAGTAATTTAGTAGTTGCATTTTTTGAGTACCGGAATGTATTCTGTATATGAGAATATAAAAAATATTGAAAGTTGGGAAGAAATATGCAAATATACATTCTGTTGGATTACTAATACTTAATAAATAAAATAATTTTTTTTATAATATGAACTATCCCCGGTCATTGGTTCATGATGAATATAACTGCAAATGCAAAAGCTAGTGTGAAAAACCACCAATATAAAAGAATCGGGTTGCGGTCTGTAGAGTCGAGAACTCCGTGTTTGGAATCTCAAGGTTCAAATCCCACTCGGCAGCACAACTGTGTTTATCTCTTTCTGACCAGACTACCCATTGATATCTGGACTGTTTTAAAGGCCGTATCCCCAAAATTTAAATAATTAAGAGCAAGAAATCAAATAACTCAAACTAACAAAATTCTTTCATGGTTTTTTTTTTTTTCAATGTTTCTCAAAGTAAATTCTTATAAGGTACAAAAATTACGATTTAAATTATATAAAAATTTCAACAAGATAACGTGTATTGATTAAAATGATAGTTACTGGGTGGAAAGCATACATTTAGAAGGAATAACCATTATTCCTTTAACTATTCATTGTTCTCCGTTATGCATGGGTCTGAAAATATTTATTTTTCTGGATTTTCCATCATTAGAAACGAGAGAAATAATAATCATAAATAAATCAGCTCAATTAGCTACCGAGCACTTAACTAGTTAGCGTAGATGGTTCCTGTCTTGCCGGGGCACATTAAGTTATATTGATTAACTAAAAATGAAGTTGTGACAGTAACATCTCAATATAATTCATATTCACGCTAAGACCACAACAAAGAATATAAAGAAGAATATTAGTATCTCAAATATCTTGAACATCAATGTTCGGTTGTTCGAGTGACAGTCAAGGATGCCCCTGAAATATATCAATAGTCCTTGGAGTGTGTCAGCCTCCTATATTGAGATTCAGCGTCCCCTGCACGTTCCCGTCAATACGGCCTCAGACGGCTCCAAGCCTGGTTCCTTGACCATGTGGGCGTGTTGCTAGGAATATTGCTCCGAGTTCAACTATGGTAACTCTCGATGGTTGTGCTATTGGTCTCCGCCCGAGCTGGGCGACGTACGTGTCCGGTCCTCATCTCGCAGCATCATCTGTTGGGATTGTTGGGCGCAGACTTCTCCGCTACTACCTTCCATGTCTATGCTGATATGTTCCTCGTCATGAGAGTACTAAGAACCCTTGAGGGGTGGTAATCCCTTGGTAAATCAATCTCTTGCTTTTGTGTTATGTTGCAATCAAATTTTCAGATCTAACTTTCCTAACGCACTAAAACAATACATAATTGGTCTACAATAAGAGATCAAATTTCCATTAATCATTTTTCATTATTCATACTAAGATTGGATGCTACTGTTAATTGTTCTTACGTTGTCCATTTAATGCACAATTTTATATTTGGAACAATATTAATAGTTACAAATGTTGTATTTCACTGTGCGCGTAAAATCGCAGATTAATCATACTTTGATATAATTTTTATTAGGCTTATATAAATTTTATAATTTATTAGACTTATGTAAGAAGACGGACTAATCAAGTAGAGTGGTTCTAGATGCGGCGCCTAGAATTTTGGCGGGGGGGGCCAGACTAGGTTGAACCATCCTAGAAGTTTTCCAGTGCGTTCTAGTAGGTGGCCTGTTCTACAACCGTGGAGCATCTTTTAAAGGGTCTGTTTGATTCCTAGTGTTTCTTAATCCTTATCTCACACTATAACCAGACAGCATGCGGTGATATTATAAAACATTGTAAGCGACTTTATAACCTATATGTTAAATTATAACACCTACTTAGTAATTGTGTATTAGGAGGAGAGCACAACACGGCATGGACTTTAACCACCAGCAATCAGCATGAGGGTCCAAAGTTCTAGTCCCCTTGGGTGTGATGATAATAAATATTACACCAAAATACAATAGCAGTGTTTTTTACCTGTTAAAAATGGGTACACATGGATGCAAGGGCGAGACTGTAGAACCAAGAACAACACTGAGGACGGAGTGTGAACTGTAACGTGGCCGATGTCCTCTCGGGGCATCTCTCCTAATCGAGCTATCTGCTGGTTCAGGGATCCAGAATCTCCTTTGATAATATAAGTGAGTTCCTGAATTTCAACCGGGCGGTCATCGAATAGAGATTTTTTCTTTGCCACTAACATGTTGACAAAAAACAATGTGTTAAACTACTGAAAAACCAAAGGAGATTGGTATCTCATGCTTTAAGTATATTACTTGCCATGAATAAAGGTAATAAGTTAAGACCATCGAGTAATATTATAGCCTTAAAAGAACTGAGGCTAAAAGGATTTCTATGAGAAAACGGGTGATGTATGTAACTGGTGATTAAAACCCCTAGCGGAGAACTCCAGGTTTCAATGATATATAGTGCAAAAATACTTAATCATTTCATGTGTCGATATTGGATTATTGTATACATAACCGTTTCATGACTACGGTTATATAATATTTTTAAATTAATTTTCCTGTTACTATTATGATTAAATTTCAATGATTATACGTCTTTTTTGTATACAAAATATATTTTGCCTGTAAATATTAAATTCACAGCTATCTGCAGTAGAGTAAACTAAATAAAATGTATACATAGGGAGAGTTAAATTATTATATATAATGCCTAGTTTCATATTTTTTAAGTAGATGCCTAAACTACAAAATTAGTACTGTGCAAATATTTCAGACATTAACTTTTTTAAATTTCATATCACTCATACTTTAATTCTATATTAATTATTTAATATTATAACACTTCTGCACGAGAACTAGAAATTACTTACACATCTTAAAGAACATACACATCAGCTAGCTTCTCCAGTTTAGAGTATGTACTGCTAATATTCTTGCTGATGGTTCTAGCACTCTGCATGAATTGAGAGTAGCTCTGAAGAGCTTGAGCCTTCTTGACATCTTTAGCTGCAGTTGCTCGAGCGATTGTATTCCCTTGTAGTAATCTTATTGCTGCTGAGAACTCGTTAGTTCTGTCTCTCGCAGTCATGACTGAGCCAATATAGTCTTCTTTCTCGGACAGAAACGGGAATGTGTCTTCGTCTGAAGTTACACCAAAGTTGTCTGTTTGTTCTTGACGATACGGATCAGGCGGTGGGTTGAAATATATTTTACTGTTACTTTTATCTAGTTTACTATAACTTGTCTCCTCTATGATCTGCACCCGTTCAGATTCAGATCCCGTATATCGGCGACGTGCGTGCATTTCATTATAAAATGAAAAACAATAAGGTGAAAAAATTAACCACTCAAGTTAAATCAAGGACCCATTTACAAAAATCGGACCAACTCGACACCAATTAAACCCAGTAGACATTTTATTGTCACATTTGACAGTACGGTGTTGCCATTTACATAAATTTGCAATAGACTACAATGTAAGTGTACCCGATCTTGCAGTAGATCCCGTTACGAGTTTAGGCTAATTGGCCAAAAGAAATGGCCGCTAACTCTCTACTAATACTTTCCCCTTACCCGCACACCCAAGGTGCTACACCAAGCTATCCTATCTCTAGCCTTCTCTTTTTTTTTCTTGCCTTTCTATCGAACTGATAGTTGAAAGGAAACTGTTCTAAAATCTACCCCTCCGCCAACATTGGCGTGAAGTCAGCCATGTGAGTAGCTAGCTTAATCCATAGAAAAAAAGTGTTTTGTTTTTAAATTTATGAGTCACTTGTGGCGGAGCGAATTCGTTATTTATTTCACGACACTTATAGCGTTTTAGTAAACCCACTTTAAAATGTCGAGTACGTCGCAGAAACATAAAAATTTCGTGGCTGAGCCAATGGGAGAGAAACCCGTCACGGATTTGGCTGGCATTGGAGAAGTTTTAGGTAAAAGACTAGAAGCCGCTGGTTTCGACAAGGTTAGGATGGTTTTATTTCTTTGCTTCACACTTAACGTGTTTTTTAGTTGTTGATAGTTTAAATATTTATTTTTGTAGTTTTTTAAACTAACCGTTTCTATAAAAGATAACTTGTAACAATTAATACTTTGGTGGTTTGTTTATTTTTGTATTTTAAACCACAGTACATGCATTTATAGTTAGGTATCTTAGCAGGGACGAGAAGATTAGAAGGAAATGTGGATATCTAGGCGTTTACACCGCTTACGACCTAACATTGGTTAATTGATCACTTGATGTACTACAACATTTTCCATTCTGCCTAGTATCTGATATCCACATCTGCCAATTTTTAGAACTCATCTGCCAATTTTTAGAATTCATAGATTAAATCTTAGTCGTATGCTGTTTTACAGCATACGACTAAGGAATTTTCTTGCAAAATTTAGCCATAAAAAAAATACAAAATATAAATTGATAAGTATTGTATAGATTATTTTTATACAGTGTGATTATTCATTCCAGCAATATTGTTAATATTGATCCCTGTAAGTTACGCCTTGGACGACGGAACAGACCTCATTGGAGAAAATGTTATTTTTCCAAGTGATCTGATAAATAATGCACATTGTTATTGTGGCTATAAAGCCATTTCATATCTATCACCTGATTTGTTAAACAAAAATGAGAAAGCTTTACATGGTGAACATTTCTGTATTTTCAGATACTCAGTGTGATTTCTTGATAAATACATTTTGTATAGTAAACGCAACATATTATAACGTCACTCACGGAAAAACCAATATCAGAATATTTTCATTTTTTGCACCAGCAGTTTGTGATACAGTTTTTACCTCCATAAAAGGAACTAAACCGACACATTTCCGCCGTGGAAAGGACTATTAAGTGTATTACTAATTAATCTGTATTTTGCAGGCTTATGTTGTTCTCGGTCAGTATCTGTTACTAAAGAAGGACAAAGAGTTATTCCAGGAATGGTTAAAGGACACATGTAGCGCTAACTCTAAGCAATCGGCTGACTGTTACCAATGCTTGAACGATTGGTGTGAAGAATTTCTGTAAACATTTTTTGATCATTATTT
>JAGVSP010005568.1:0-10226 GCA_022494985.1 Micrasema minimum
TTTGAAAAGGTAAACTCTAATTATCTTCGATGGTAACAAAAGGTTCATTAATTTATAATCACAGTTTTCTTATATAATTACTTACTTACTCAATTTCCCTTGTTCGCACCCAATGGTGCATAAGGCACTGCATCGGTACACGAAGTTCCATAATAAGTTCCATAATAGATTAGGGTAATGTGTAGATCTAAACTTGTGTGATTTATTAACTAATTTTATTCCTTAACCGCTTTTCACCCATTCGATATATTTCTACCAGTATTAAATTTAAGGGTTGGTTGGAGGATATTGCTGAAAAGCAATAAGCCGGCCCCTGTACTCTTGCTATGTAATTGTACACGAAGTTTCAAATAAATAAATAAATATGATTGAAAATTAATTTTACTTTCCAAAATTATATTATCATGAAATTTTTATGAACATATTAATCTTGAAAGAAGCTTTTCATTCAAATGATGGGTTCGTATTTTAGCAGGCGTACTATCATAAGAAATATGCATGAATGTACATAGATTTGTAAATGATTATAATCTAATGTATGATTTCGTATGATCCAATTCATTTAAATTTAAGTGAATTTTCCCTCAATAATAGATATAGATTATTTATTTATGATAAATCTTTATACCATGTCGAATATAGAAAGGCTAGATGAACCAAATTTGTTATTATATTCTTCCGTTATTTCTTAAAAAAATTTCTTAGAAATGCGCGCAATACAGTAGGTATAAAAAAAATACGAAATAAATGTAATTGAAGCAAGGAATTTGATTACAAATAAATTAGCATTTCATATGAAGTTAAAATCGTGGTAAGTTATAGTAAAATAAAATAAGAACCGTAATAGCAAATTGAAATTACAGATTATTTGAAATGTATCCATTTGTTTTAATAGTTACATAATATTACAATAATTTATTTGTTTTTATTTTAGTAAGTCTGTTATTTATTTGTACGTTAGTTTGGGTTAGTTATACAAACATAATAAACCTAGGCAAGTTGTTTCAATAAAATTTTGAGTTCACAAGATAACAAATGTGTAATGATAAAAAATACTATAAGTATTATCCGACAGTAAAAGTCTATTGTCCTAAATTTATAGATGGAAAAGTCACCTACACGTGTAAAGAAGAATAAGACGAGTATTTTTTAAATAGACAGTAAGCTAGCTTGAATTGATGGTCATAAATACGTAAATATAATCTCTTAGCTATCAGGAAAATTTTGCAGTTATGTAAAAAATAACAATGATAAGATACAGACATCCTGAATTCACTTTCAATCAAAAATGTTCACGTAAAAAACATGCTCCTACTAAAAGAGTTTTCAATATTATATATTTGAGGAATCGTTTATTGATTATATTAACCAGAGAAATAAATTTGTGTTGATAGGTTATCACCTTATATCTAAAAATGTATTATAAAACAAGCATAAAATTAAAATTTGCAAAAAAGTTAAAATATAATCCGACCTCTTTTTGGTACCATCAAATCTTTTGAAATAGTCAAAACAGTTCTATGATTTACGACTTAACTACGCTTTAAAATTCTGTCATTCGATTTAGAAATCAATCAATAATGAATTACGACGCTTTTAAGATAAGCGAAATCTGACTAAGGCGATTTGCTGTTTTTGTAATTAAATTAGACTAATCTTAAACACGCAGGTAACATATTTTAAAAATATAATCATATTACCGGTTTAGGAGTATTTACATATATCACGTAGCATTAGACTAAAAAGTGAAACAATAGACGTAAATTCTGTAACGATTAGCGGGTAATTCAGCTGGTTATCTATTGAGAAATACAATTTAATGTAATCTTCGATACATTATCTAGTTGATTAAGTTATCGAGTGAGTAATTCCTCAATTCTCAGTTGGAATCGAAGGAGAATATCGCCAGTAGTTGATCACGCTAAGCGTGGTACTGTGGACTGTGTACCGCACCATGAGTCGTGTCTAGGTCAGAGTGCTTCAGTGTTGTCCAAGGCTAGTGAATAACGATGGGTAGCGGATCCAGCAAACACAAGCGGGACCAAGGAGCCGAAGGGCGTCTTCGAGCGAGAGAAGCGCGCGCAGAAGGAGAGGGAGAGAGAGAAGCAGCTGAAGGAGAGCAGGGGCACCGGTACCAGGGAGGTCCCCTGCCAAGGTGAAGGGCGCAGCCGGCGCGCCGCCGCTCCTGGCCGCGGGGGGGGCGCCCGCGAGGCCCGCTCGGTCCAGCCGCCCCGGAGCCCGCCGCCGCCGTTCCGTACGACCAGGAGGCTATAGAGAGGATTATAGGAACCAGCTTCAAGGCGGACACAACGCACTTCCTGCTTCAACAATATCATGCTCTCCGTGGCAGTTCTTCGAAAAATTAACGAAACAGTGAGTAATCTACTCGCATTTTTGTTTTTTTTAATGTCATCGCCGGAGGAGCCTAAGTTCTCCATGAGTTCTTTGGCCATCTGAAGTAGTAGTAGTATTTGACACTAGACTTTATCGTTAGTAATCGTTATCTCTTATTCGTTACTTTGGAATCGTTATATTTATTATCCATTTGGTATATTCATACAGCATTTATTTAGATTAATTTTGGGAGTGACTTCGCCTTTTATTTAGAAGTTTTCTGCATCTTAGTATTCAGTTTATCGATTGATTTTTAAAAAGTCCATTGCATCGCAAAACTGCATTCTTTCTTAAAATTACAAATGATAAAACATGTCCATAAAAGATAAATAATAATCAATCTATTGTTTTTTTAAATTTAGATATTAAATAATTAATTAATTACCCCACTTTTTTAATGTTTTTAAAACAGTTTAATTGACTAAAAAATTATTCGTGAATCATTTTACAAGCTTTTCACTGTATATAGTACTTATGACAAAGAATTTTCAATCATTTCCAATTGTACAAAGATTAAGTATTTTTTGTATAAAAAGGTGGGGATTTTAGCAAATAAGCATTTATTATATAAGTATTTTTATTGATGTAATTAGATAAATTTACTTTTTTTATCAACAAAAACCAGGAAACGTTTTTCTTTTACTGGCAATGATTTGATTTTAAAAATACTTTCCTAAATGAAACATTAAAACTGTGCCAGAAAGTAGGAAACAAATTGTAGTGGGACGGGATTTGAATGTACGAATTATATTATCTAAATGAATTAAATTTAAAATTTAATACAAAATATATTAAAAAATTACTTCAAAATGAACTTTGTCCACATTTTAAACAATACCTTATCTCGAATCAATCAAATTTGATCATTTTCCTTGATAAAAAAGTACAAAAATGTGTTACGCTATGAAATCGACGAAAATTTTATTAGTATTTATTTGTACCACAGTCATTTCTAGTCTAGAGCAATACACTAATAATTGTTAATTATTTCAACAGGAAAGTAAAAACGATGTTAATTTTATGTTAAGCTTGCTTTCATTTTTGCACCATACTGAACGGAGATGAGAAAATAAACATTAATTAATGTCAAGATACAATCAAAAGAGAGGGATATTTAATATTTAAAAAAATAATTAAGTAGGTACTTGTAATTATTTTATGACATTAATAAATAATTCGCCCTTTGGTGAAAAAACAACTTACGCATCTAACTAACCACTATTAGCACAAGAACATTAAACTTTCCCTTATACCGCACCCAATGGTGCATAGGGCACTGCAATCGGTACACCAAGTGCAGTGTATCCTGATAATTTTACTACATGAAGGTAAGACGATCAGTCATACGCTTCAGTTCCAGTCCAAAGGTATCACACATCGAAATTAATAATAATATGAAAATAACATGTAAAAAAAAAATATGTTGACCCCCGTAAGGGAATCGAAATCCGCGACCCCATGCCCGGGTAGCCAAATGCGCTACCTACTATGCTACGATAAACTGGAGAATCTACTTCATATTTGGAGTCTCCTATGTGGTAATATATGACTTTTTAATCTGAGCTTGAATTTTTTTTTCTTCTCATAAAAGATTTCTTTTTTATAAAGTAAAATTGCACAAATTCTCATTATAATACGGTTTTTTATCTGTTGTATTTATGGATACCATTAATTTGAGTAAATAAATTATATTTG
The DNA here is from genome assembly GCA_022494985.1 of Micrasema minimum. Taxonomy (NCBI): domain Eukaryota; kingdom Metazoa; phylum Arthropoda; class Insecta; order Trichoptera; family Brachycentridae; genus Micrasema; species Micrasema minimum. Next base: position 4,090 of record JAGVSP010005568.1, read on the forward strand.
ATGACAATTTGCAAAAATTTGTAGAAAAAAAATCAACTTCCTACTCGATTTTCTCGAGAAACTATGGGTCAAATAAATAAATGTATTCCACAAAATCGACCTAAATGTGACTCTAGATTATCTGGCTTCCCGATTGTATATCGAGTTTGTTTTACACCATGTATAAATTACGGTAAATAACTGAATGGTGGCCCGTGTAATGTAGTGGTAAACATTTTGGTCTCAATTTACGGAGGTTCCGGTTCCGGGATCGACTCCCGGTGAGACCACAAAAATCGAATGCGATTATTGTCAAATTAGGGTGCTTTGTGATGTTTTTATTTATTTGCTTATTGGGACCTACCTGACAATATTGAGGTGGTTAGTAAATAAATAAATAAATTAAATCTATCTTCATCTTATTTATCTCAAAGAGCTTTGATTTATAAAGGGGAAAAAAACGAGGGGGGGGGGGGGGGGGGGGTGGGGGCGGGGGCGACGTTTTTGTTGACGTCGTTGAAAAACACATGAATTTGGTGTAAAAGTATTTAAGGATTTACTGATCAAATTTTTTGTCCTTATTATTATTTTTACTGCTTCTAAGAAACCTGGGCCATAGATAGAGTAAATATTGAAAGGACTGACGCATATAGTTTGCACTAATTACTTTTTTTTTCGTAAAAATAATGAATTCGCATATTTAATTATTTTTCTTAATCTGTATAAAGTAGAGCGGCTTCAGTAGTAATCACTTTACAAAGGACAAGGGGGAATACGGACATAAATACTTGTTTTTTTCAAAATATGATTAACTACTGTTTTATTTTTATCAGAGATTTCATATGTTTTCATATTTTAATTACTTACACATATATGTTATCTTCGAACCAAATCGTCATTACTAAGAAAATAAAAATAACGAATAACCTACTTAGTAGATATCCCTAGAAATTCTATGGTTAATTATATAAATATATAAATCATGCTTTATAATCAAATATGATTTAAAAAACTAATTAATTGAATTTTTGCTAAATTAGTCGATTTTTTAAATTTATTTTTTAGAGCCCCATAAAGATTTATATTATTGTATCCAACCTTGGGGCTGAATCACCTAATATTATGTATACATTACTTAACACTTTTATACATATTACAGTGATTCCTTCGTGATTATAGGCTTCGTCAAATGGATTTTAGTCTTATAAATAATATAAATAGATAAATATTATATAAATTAAAAAAAAAAAGGATTCTTTGATATGAATTTCTTCTTCTTAAAAAATGGCCGTTTACTCGCTTATGACAAAAATGCGATGCGATGCGTTGATGCTTTTAAATGTGATTTTGATTAATTTAGTGAATTCAACTGAATTTATAATTTTAATGCTGTATTTTATGAAAACAACACATTATGTTGCCTACATTTTAATATATTACTGTCTCTCCCTCTAATACTCGTGTACATATTTGGTTTTTCTTTATTTCTTATATAAAATTGTTTTTTGCCTTATGAAATTTAATTTAAACTTATCCCTCCATATTTCCTTTACCAACTTTGATACAATACTGCCATTTAAGGTTCTTAGTACGAATGCTCGGTGCTCGAATTTCGGTATTTTTCCGCTACTCATACATTTTGCAAACGGTGTGTACACGCACACACTCTCAGTTTCAGGGGTCGAAACAACACGAACGCGTGACACTCGAATAAACGACAATTGATAATATACATACTACCCACATATATGCGTCACAACTGCGTTGTATATAAATTAATTGTTGGGTAATCTAGGCCCTGGAAGACCTTATACAAAAGGATTCGAAGATTTATTTACACTTTTTACTCCATAAACACTTTTACAACCGTATTTCAGTAAAAATTCAGATCTAAATTTTAAATTCTACAAACAATTGCATCCCATTCACATTCAGCTGTCAGGTGTCTCACAGGTTTTTATTTCAGTAACATCAACAGATATATATTACTAGAATCCAACGGTAACGGAAAACGCAACAGGGACCATATTGATAGAATTCCCAATTTTAAATTGTCTTTCTAACATTTTGCGGTTGTGTTCAAATACTAGTATCACAAATCTGGGTTTATTCACATGACGGGAGTTGGTATATATTTCATTTTTAATATCTTTAAAAAGATGAAGTAGATTTTTTTCCGAATTCGGGAATATGGATATTCAATTCAATCAATAATAAAATAAACAACATTTTGACATGTAGGTCATATTACTTGTTAGAACCTATCTCGGGATTTCATTCCCATTACGGGCTAATTATGTACATTTTGACATCTCAATTCTGAGACGACTAGTTTGGAGAAGTGAATATGGATACCTAGGCGTTTACAGGGCTTTTTATGAACCTCTTTAATATTATTATTGCTTCATCATCAGCCATTAGTAAGGCTGTTGAATCTGCAATCATAATTCATTCGCTATCTTGGGTTTAATTTTTTTTGACTATATTGGTATTAATTAATTATACATTTGGCTCCGAGGAGATTTAGACTTGGGCGATTCCGGTTTATAGTAGTCTTCTCCGTCACACTTAGGGTTTTTTGTTTGAAATTTTTACTTTTCAGTTTTCTTTAGGTACAGATTGTCTTTAGAGAAGTATTTTTTTATTTCTCGTTATTCCTTTGTGTCCATACCTCGTTACCTTAAAATGATAATCATCACCATTTTTATGAAAAAAAAAATGTTCTTCACCAATCTTTGGATTTTGTAAATAAAGCCCAAATTCGAAATCAGGGGCCCCGGGGAAACCCTTTTTAAAAAAATTTCCCCAAATCTTTTATTTAAAAAAAGTTGGCGTTCCCCCCAAACTTGGTTCCCAAAAAAAAAAAAGCTATATTCGGGAAATTTTTGAGCCCCTAAAAAACCCTTTTTTTTTTTTAAAACGATACCCCAAAATCATTTTTTTAAAAAAGTTGCGTCCCCTTTTTTTAATCCGAAAATAAAAGTTAGATTCGTAATCAGGGCGGGTTTGAAACCCCTTTTTAAAAGATACCCCCTCATTTTTTGAAAAAAGTTTTCTCCCCCATCTTTGGAAAAAAAAAATAAAAACCCCAATTTCGAAATCGGAAAACCTTTAAAAAAACCTTTTTTTAAAAGGGTACCCCCAAAAATTTTTTTGGGAAAAAAAGTTGGGGCCCCCCCCCTTTTTGAATTTTTAAAAATTTCCCAAATGCTCTTCATGGGAAGAAATTTTTTTGGGAAAGGGGGTTTATAATTTTAAAAATTTTTAAAAAAAAAATGAAAGGGAATTTTGGGGATTCTACAATTTAATTTTTCAGGGTTATTTTTTGTCAGGGTTTTAAAAAAAAAACCCCGGAAATTCCCGTATCGTTTTTTGAAACCCCTTTAATAAAAAAATGTCCTTCTTTAAAATTTTAAAAAAAAAAAAATTTCACCCAATTAATTCCCTTGGGAAAAAATTTTTATAAAAACTTGGGTTCCCCTCCCCCCCCCCCCCCCCAGAAAAGGGAATTTCGGGGGAAGCGGGCGTGCCCCGCCCCCCCCCCCCGACCCCCAAAAAAAAAAAACCCCCCCCCACCCCTTCCCCCCCTTTCCCCCCCTTTCCCTTCCCCCCGCTTGAAAAAAAAAAAGCCCCCGGGAAAAATTGGAAAGGGTTAAAAGTTTTTTTTTAATTAAAAAAATTTGGAAAAGAAAAATTTTAAGAAATTTAAAATTTTTAATCCCCGTAATAAAAATTTAATTGTATTTTTTTATTGTTTTGGGGTTTGCCCCCCTTTGGTTCTCCTAAAGAATTCCCCCGGGTTTTTTTTTTTTAGTTTTTAACCCCGAAAAAAAATAAAAACCCCCCGGTATAATATTTTTGGGATTTGGGAAACCCTTGGGCCCCCCAGCCCCTAGTCCCCTTTTGGGGTAGCGATTTGGGGGACCGTGCATGAAAGGTGCGGGTTTTGATTCCCGTCAAGATGTTTTTTTTATTTACCTGTTTTTTCATATTTAAAAATTTCATGTGCGCTACCCCCTTGGGGCTTGGGGTTTAGGAAAAAGTAGGTTTTTCATCCCAACCTTTAAAGGCCCCCCGATGACCCCAAAGGCCTTTTTTGCCCGGGGTTTTTCGGGGGCAATTTTTTTGTTTCTATTGTTTATGTTTATTTTTCTAATTTTTTTAAAACCTTCTCCATGTTTTAATAAATGGTAAAATTTTACCCTGTAATTTCTGACCGGTTTGGGGGGCGGGGGTGGGAAGTAGTAATTTGAATTTTTAAAAAATTTTTTATTAAAAACATTTTTTTTTGTTGTTTTCATTTAAATTAAAATATTTAAATTTTTAAAAACTTGTTTTTATCACCCAAAGGGTTTTAAACCACTGGGGGTTTGTGTACGTTACCCCTTTTTTAAAAATTTTTTTAAACCAAAGGAAAGTGACCTTTCCCCCCGGGGAAAACCGAATGGCGAAAAGACTTTTTATTTTTTAAACGGCGGACTGTTTGAACAAAAATTTTCAATAGTAATTTGTATGGGAAAAAAAATTTTAAAAAAAAATTGCGTTTTGTTTTTTAAAAGTTTTTTCGGAAAAAACGAATTGTTTTTTGCCATTTTTTTTGTTTTACGGTGAAAATTTTTTTTAAATAAACTGGATTTTTTTGAAATGAGGTGTCATTTAAAAAAGAAACCCGGCTTTCAACGACAACGTTTTCGAGGGTTTTCATAAAAATTCGCAAATTTTTTTGTGAGTAATTATAGTTTTTAAAGAGAAAGATTTTTTTAACACGAAACATCATTATGTTGATGAAAAAAAAATTTTTTTATTAAAATTTAAAAGTAATTACCATTTTAAAACCCAAAACGCCTCCTGTTTCGGTGTTTCGGATCGTTTCCCCTTTAAAATATGTTTTTGTATTTGTTAATCTTTCTCTATATTTTCTTTTTCCAAATTTTTTTTTGTAAAAACTGTTATTTTACTATTGTCTTTTACAACTGTTTTCCCTTGAAGATGCCCCGGGTTTTTAAAGGGTGAAAGGCTTAATGGTCCCCAAAAAAAAAAAAAAAGTGGGAAACCAAGTATTTTTATTTAACATTAATTATTAACTAAATAACAACCTAAAGCCAAATTCCCCCAAGGGGTAGGCCCGAGAGGATGAAAACCCAAAAACCCCCCGTCCTGGAATTTCTTGGCTTCCCCCCTTTCCAAAAATTTCTGAGCCCCGTCCCATTTTTGACTTTTCATGCCCCCCATTCAAGTTGATTTTTTGATCTTGCCCCGTTTTTCGGCCTTCCTCGATTCTAATCCGGGGACGGTGCACATATATTTTTTTTTACCGTTCTTTCATATCCATTCGCTTCTCGACCGAACCAAAGATAAGCCCCTTTTAATTTTTGTCGATAATGTTAATCAGCCTTGCATTCTGCTTAATTTCAACATTGGCAATCAACAAGTTTTTACCAAATTCCCCCTGGAGATGATTTTTAAATGATTTAATCACTTTTCCTTTTTTTTCCAACTCCTTGTTCGCTTCCCCTACTAAGGGTTTTGGGGACCAAAATAAATTTGCATGCCAAAATTTTGCCCCTTTTATAACTTTTTTATAGATTCACCCATTTTTGGCACCAAAATTTAAATTTTGGTTTCCCGGGAAAACCCTCCTTTCAATGTTTGTCCCCTTTTTTATACTATTAAAATGCCCCTTCCCAATACAAAATTTTTTCCCCCGTTTCAAATATCGCCATTTAAAACAATCTTTTAAAATTTGGTCTTTTTTCATTTTTTCAAAAACCATACATTGGGCTTTTCCCATTATTAACAGAACTCCCTTTCACCTGTAAACTTTGTAACCCGAACTGAATTTTCTTCGCATCAGCAAGAGACTGCAAAAAATGGAGTCAAAATTTTTATTTCGCGATATTTCCCTATTCCCCTGAAACAGGGGAAAATAGGGCAATAGAGCGTGCATCGGTAATGATTTAAATTTTTTTCCCAAAGCAAGTGATCGCCTTCGCTTCAGCCCAGTCGAGTTTTAAATAATTTTTTTATGTAAAAAAACACATTCAAATAAATGACTCTTTCCTTTACCCACTATCTTATTCTACAATGAATCAATTATATCCCCAAAAAAATTTTTTTTTTTAGCTTCAAAACAAATTTTTTGTTTTTTTTAAAATTTT
>JAGVSP010005569.1:0-28653 GCA_022494985.1 Micrasema minimum
TTTAGCTTGTAGCTTAAAAATATTTTTTTAATCGGCAAAGCTAAAAGTCGTTAAGTCTTCTTAAAAGATTTCCAAGCATTATTTTGAATAATCAACAAGGGAGAATTTATGGACAAAGTTTTTCTTTCACGGTGAAGTTCGGCCGATTTAGATTAAATACTTAAACACTTAAATTACATTGAAAAAAATCGAATAAACAATAGAAAAATATTATTCAGGAATCAACGCTTAACGAAAATTATCTTAACCTTTATTTGTGTCAGTTTTATTTTTTTCATTAAAATTTTATTTTTACATTAACACTGCAATTTTTTAAAAATCACCTCTTTTATGTATGTCGTTAATTAATTTACAGTTTCAATAGTTGTCAGAATATATATATTTGTATGCACTGTTTTTAAATGAAAATATTTTTAAAGGCAACTACAAATTCCATTAAAAATATTGTTTTTTCGGCCGTAATTTCACAATAAACATTTTTTTAAACTTACTGTGAAGGTTGGCTATTAAATGTTATGTCTTCAATGTGTGCATCATAGAATATAAAAGGGAGACAAATAAAATAATCAATTTATTACTGCTTGTATTTATGATCCATGGAGGTAAAAATACTGAATACATATTACATATTATATGATATATTTAGTGCATCTGGAGAGTATCGTTAAATTTCTTTTTATTGCTAGTAAAACACACAAATGCGAGATTGTGAAGATGTTTTATGAACAGTTTTCGCTTTTCGCATACAAAGGGAGACATTGTTATACAATCTCTATTCCCTGGCAGTTTTGCCGTTCTGTCTGTCTGTTGCTATGCTTGCGAAGCTTCGTTTCATATCACGGATAATAATACCATACGGATATGGAATAACAATATCATTTGATCCGTCTGTACACGACAAAAACCGTCATTACTCTCGGAAGAAACTTATGAAAAGGTACGTATAGGGAAGTTTTCTTTGGGCTTGATTTATTTATAATTCTGTACTTCTATATTTATGAACCCACGTTTAATGCATAAGTTGCTTTGTATTCTAAAGTGGAGTTCACACAAAAATTATTTTTTATCTTTCTTATATTTTTTATACGGGACAGAAAACTGTACAGTCTATCAAAAGACACGCTAAATATGTATATTTTTTAAAGGCAATCTTATGTTTGCGCCCTCGAAATTGTATATATAGCTAATACTGTAAATTTTAAAAAACATACAATACACCTATATCTACTTAAACTTTAATATAAAAAAAAACATTTACTGACAGGTCAGCCATACGACGAGTCGGCCATATAGTTTTCCATACAGTTTTCGTTTTATACGGGACAGTTTGCTAAAAACTACACAAGAAACTGTACAGTTTTCTGTCTCGTATAAAGTGGGTTTAAGTACATGGCGGAATGGCTAAGTCGCTGGATTAGTTATGGACATTGGTTATTGTGTAATGGAATAATTTATAATCGATCACAATTTTGAACACACCAAAATTTACGTGAGACTAATTTATTCTCTCTTTAGTCAACTGGGGTATTTTCCGTTTCTTAATATTTAAATCGATAGCACTTTAAAATATTGTGTTTGCGTATTTCTCCTGCTTTTGATATCAGTCTACATGTATTCTCTATGAAAACACTAAACATCACAGACCGACACGCAACACTGAAATGTTCCAACAGAAGCTGACAGCTTTATTTACCAAATGCCGTGTAATTAGTTGGACTTTAGGTACAATGAATAATAAATGCTAATTTGTGTACCGTTTAGAGCAAGTAGATACTTTAAATCGATTGTTCACACAAAAATGCGGTTAGCGGCTGTTTACATGCCGTTGTTTGTGAAGATTTAATGTGATTTATAATTTGCTGTGTTAATGCGATATCGCATTATATAATTTAGTGTTCCATTATGGGTTAAAAGACCTTTTTTAAAAATAAAAATTTCGGGAATTACTGCCAGTAGATAGGTACTTTTAAATCATACAAATATAATGTCCCTTTGCAAACCACTTAACTATCTTAATTTATTTTTTTAATATTTTGAGTCTATCTCAGCTATTGTAAACGTTATTTTTTTAACAAGATTAGGGTAGATATATCAATTTGTATCCATGAACATTAATTATTGTTTTTGCCAACTTTATAATATTTCTTATTCTGCTGACTATTCTCTGCAGTTTACGTCATAGCTACAAGACGTGTATCTGACGTCCGATCCTTTAGCTTAACAGCAGTTTGTGGAATCCAGATGCCCCAAATAAGAAGCAAATATAGATTGTTGTAGATTAAAATTTTTTTTTTCTCAATTTACCTACAAAACTATTTATCCTAATTATAATAATAACAATTATCATTATAAGTTTAATTAATAAATAACAATAATTATTATAAGTTTTTATTCCGAATCTTGAGATGGTCTACATAATACTAGTATATTCTAATGAAATTGATTTGAATCGGGCTTTTAGTTTATCATTAGACATTTATCCGATACCTTTGATTTCCAATATAAGTCAAAAGCACTCATGGTCAATAAATGGAAGTTCAGTTCCCGCAAAGCCCCGCCTACTAATTCACTTCAAAAGCAACCATAAACTTTGCTTAACGCTCCGAATGCTTGCTGAAACACGCCCCAGAAGAATTAAATATTACTTCCAAATGGCCATTAAGTCGAAAGTTATAATTCGAATAATAAAATTAATTATCTTCCAGCTTTTACAGAGTAAATGCATTTTACCGATTTCATAACGATAAAATATTTTATTAAATTCATAATATTACATTAAAAAGTATTTTAAAAAATATTCCATAATATTTATGTGATGCATTGGACTATCGCTGAAGCGTAATACGAAGAGAACCTATTTCCGTGAATTTTTTTAAATGTACTTAATTGAATAAATTGTTTTTTTTTTAAATTTTAAATCCATCCCTTTTTCCAGTCGCTTTTTATTGAAAATGAATGGAATGGTTGAATTATGAATATTCAATAATGGTTCGCATTTTGGGTGTTTCATCCTTTGATAAAAAACTTCTAAAGCCAGGGTATACTTATTCCTTGAAATTGATGAAAGAGAAATCTGATTCCAGGTCGATGAAATCCGCTCACCTTTTCAACATTATTCAGCCTTATTCTTTAAAATTTAGAAATGTTGTCACCCATCAGATTTGTACTGATAAATGTAAGATAACAGGTTTAAATAAATATATTATATAATACGTTTATTTTATTTTAAAAGGTACATTTTTTTAATCACGAATGATCTGCGTGCGATGAAAAATTTTCATTTAAATGGAAGCATAAATTTTATGTTCTAGTGGTAAAAGCAACAAAAAACACGGAAATGAAAGGTTACTTCGAATTTACTCAGCTTTTTTCAATTTATTCACAAAACTTAATTTTTTTTTCTTCTCTAGTTGACAATTTCAAATCAAGTCTAAATAAACATATCTAAAAATATAGAAAAATTATCCATCGAGAGCGTTGGAATCAGCTTATGGAGACCAAACAAAATATATTTGACCATTTTGCAAGGAAAATCACTGATTCCAACCATTAGAAGACTAAAAATTTAACTTCGAACTCAATCACTGTCAATTTTTACTATTTTTTGTACTATTTGTTTAAAGTTATTCGAGTCACTAAAGCCACTTCTTTCAAAACAGGTAAAGATTATATCAATTACCTACACACAATAAAGATTTAAAAAAAATAACAAATCAAGAGAAAGATAGAAAAAAATCACAATTGCTATGTGTATTTATCAAATCCCTTGAAAAATAAATAACCGTTCCCTCCAGTTTTCCTACAACACGCACAACTTTTTGAAGTCGTACGTCCCCAGCATAACCCTCAGCATCTTAGAAAAACGTAACAAAGAGTTCCAATGAAGTTTTACAAATCCTTTTTCCTCGATATCCTCGAAATAACAATGAGCCTATTCCGATCCTCCGTAATAATGTACAAATTGAGTCTTGGCACTTCGGTTGCTTCGGGTCATGAATATTTGGCGGAGAATCGTCAAAATGGCGTTCCCATTTGAAAGTATAAACACCGAAGATGGTGAGAAGGGTCCTGTGTTTTTGTGCCCCAATGACAGATGGACTATGGAAGATGATGAATAACTGCTCTTCTCGTTGTCAAAGCTGAGCCATCAATCATCCTTCTATCAAGTGTCCTGAATTGGCTCTGCTTTCTTTCTTCTTTGGCGACTCTATCAGGTTGTGTCAAATGGAGTATTCTTTGAAAAGCTAGGATTATTTTGCTTTATCGTTAGGACTCCATAAAGCTCATTTAGTATATACCGTGCCGTTTATGTAAAATGTCGAACAATTCGCAAAAGGAGTGAGCTATATAGATTTCTATCGTAATGCTTACCCATTCCTTACGATAAGTGCTCTGTGAATTTTGTTAATTTGTTTCACGTGTGCTAGTTGCGTGACGGTGGGCAAAACGCGAAATTTTAATTTTTACTTAAAAATTAATTAATTATTAATTTTTGAGTAAAAAATTTAAACTATTTAAATGAAACTCTTTTTTTAAAAATTACTTTCTAATTAAAGAAAAGTTTAAAACAAAGAGTTTCATTCAAATAGTTTATAATGAATAACTACAAATTGAGTGCTTCTAACATAAATTTCAAAGTAAAAAAATTGTTCAAAATTTGCATTTGTTCTTAAAATCACGTGAAACAACATTGGTGGACCTAAGTTTTTAAGCATTTATGGTTTTGACATATGAAATGCTAAACAATTAGAAAGCAATGGTCAAAAAAATATTTAATAATATGTCAATTTTTATAAAAAATCTCTCTCTCTCTCTGATGCGTAATCGGGGCTTGGCCACTTTATTTTATAATCCTCATAATATAATGATAAAGTAAGTATTTATTGATTCAATATTATGAACCAATAGTTTTTAATATTTTTTAAAGCAAAAGTTATTCGACAAAATTTACGTACGCAATAAAAACCAATTAAAATTGATACCTTAAAAACAAGTTCTAAAAAAATTGCTAAATTGTTTTACGTTCCAAGAAAAACAATAAGACTTCTAGGGTATAATATTTTTCCAAGTAATTTTTCCAATAAAAATGCTTTCACAAATGATTTGGTTGTCGGTGAAAAAGGTTTATATAATCAATTCAAACAATAACAACTTTTAATTTTACTTATTTGTATATAAATTTATGTATTCATTTGTTAGTTTAATTTAATCATTGAGTAACTACCTACGCACTTTTTTAATTAAAAAAATATATGACTAAAGTTACTTTCAACATTTAAATACTGAAAGAAATTCGACTGTTTCTACCATTTAATTTGGTTGAAAATAATTTGAGTAACATAATAAAAAATATTTATTAATGTATTTAAATTGTTACTTACTAAAAATTCGGATCCATGCAAATTCTTGGAGTCATATATGTTTTATTTGATTTTGTGGTACAAAGATTCAAAGTATTGTAAATATGAAATTTAATTTATGTTCAACGTGAAATGTTTATATTATTGATATCCAAACAGAGACAGAGAAACTCTGGAAACGAATGTGGATTATCTAGGCGTTTACAGGGCTTATGACCTGTCATTGACTGGGTTAATTGGCCACTTTATGTATTACCCATTTATTTCCCATTCCGCCCATCAACTGATAACCATACGTGACAAATTTTGGAAGTTTCACATTTGATGAGATTTTCTCTAATTTTTTTGTAATTTTTTCTCACTAGTGACATCTGTTGAGAAAATTGCCAAGCATTTATTTTTGTCAATCTATTAGCCTTGCATGGGTATAATCCAGTTATTTGTCCACAAGTATTAATTTGTACACATTCAAATTGTTGAAATGTTTATTTTTTTTAATATGAAAAATATATATTACAAAATTTCAAAGCTTTTGTACGTATTTCATAACTAACATCATATTCGCTACGAAGAGAATACAAAATAATTGCACAATATTGAGATCTTTTCTGTTTTAATTGTCATTCTTCAGTTCGGTAATAAGGTTGACCCTTTTTATAGGTCGGTCCCACGGTGTTGCAGTGGCGTGCACACGTGGTGTTACACTTGCCCCGCTCAACTGCCGCACAAATTTATTCTAACCGTATAATCGAGCCACTGGCGCAAGTTACAAACAAAGAAAATTCTAGTCGATTCACTCCCTCCAGGAGCGTGCATTGTGACCGAATAGGGTGAGAAATGCATTAGCCAAGTCGCTCGGACAGAATGCTGGACTATACAAAACTGTTTGTAAATCTCAGGTGGTGTCGGGTAAGAGACATTGCATGCTTTCAACTAATAAAATAGTTTGCAACGGGAAAATAGATTTTTCCTTTTATGCACAAGCTCATAAGATAAGAGAAATTGCTTCATGAAGTTAGAACAGTTCTAGGTGTCTTATAATTGCTTTTCTACGATAAGATTTTTATTTGGAGAGTTATACAAAAAGTTTCACCTGTAGAATTTCAAATATCACCTTAATGTTATGTGGTGATGATTAGATTATTTAAATAAATTATTTGTATTTAAAGTTTTCAAGTATAAAAAAATACTGTCTTGCATATGATTGTTTTTCAACCAATAACAAAAGGGTTATCAAAAATATTTGCCAACGAAGAAAAATTAAGATATGTAACTTCTAAAAGAAAATACAATCTTTTTTAAATAAAATAAAAATCACTTTGTTTTTTGATTCACTTTTTAATTGAGTTATTACTAACTAGTTTCGGTACCACCGTACCATCATCAGAGCTAATACAAAACTAACATTAAAATACAAAGTTGCATCTAATTAGTGGGGGGGTGGGGAAACTATGGATTGGGGAGGGTGGGCTATGGATAGGGGTAGAGAGTTTGAGGGAATACAATCACTACCGTTTTCTTATTAAGGCTGTTCATGAGGCCATCGTTAGAAATATGGGTGTTTTAAAAATGGTTTTTTCAAATTATTTATTAAAGCCACAAGGCTTAAAAAGTAATCTCAACGTATATTTATTTTTTAATATATTTATTTTTCATAATTTAATAAACACATTATTACAAAAACTTATGGCAATTTTACAATACTAAAAATATTAAGCTCTTGTGCTTGGTGAGGGGGTATAGGTATACTTGAAGCAATTTCAAACCGAAAAAATAACTATTCACTCCATAAGACTCCAGCATTTAGGCCAGTACACAAAACGTGTGACGTAGATGTCTAGTGTTGACGTAGAGGCCTATCGATGACGTAGTGAGTGACGTAGTGGGAAACTTGACACCTCAGATACGGTAGTATTTTTCAAGTATGGAATGTCACATCTCTGAAATTCTGGTTCGACGTATGTACTTGTTTCGAATGCCCACTGATTTTAAAATATATTATTTTATTACACATAAAACCAAATCGAATTCTCTTTAAACAGAAAACACTGCATAGATATCTAGATAAGCAAGTTAACTTTCTAAAAAATAAAACAAAAGAGCGGTTTATACAGTTTTAAGGGAAAAGCTAAAAGAGGAGTTCCCAACGTATCTACCAGGAGAACAAAAAACGAATAGAGGTTACAATTGCGTTTTCCAACGTAGTAGTTGTGCTATATTACGGGTAATGGAGCATTCACATCGTGGCTTGCTACCAAGAAAGGTGTTAAACAGAATTCAGTAATGTTGCCCTTTCGGTTCAATCTGTAGGTGGATAATTGTATGGCAGAAAACAAAACCTTAGTGCAAGTTTTTATTTGCATATATTCGTGCTTTGAAAAAACTTGGAATCCTGAATTTTGATAATATATTGAGAAAAAAATAACATCGCAGATCTATGTCAGAGTAAAATGTAAAATAAATAAAACACCGAATTTCAGTTATCAAAATTACAATATTTTATGTTGCATAAGTCAAAAACCTGTAATCGTCATATAAAATTTAATATCGTTAACTATCGACAGATATTTCTACTGCACACTTACCTAAAGAGTAGATTGTCTCGGCCAAAATTAGCTTTGAAAAGTTGTTTATAGATAAATCATCAATAATGTATATGTCCGCTTCGTGGCATAGTGGTAGCGCTTTTGGCTACTGTGCATGACGTTGCGGGTTCGATTCCCGTAGGGGGTCAACATGAAATATTTATTTACTATTAATATTTCATGTGTGATACCTTGGACTGGCAGCGTAAGACTGATCATCTTACCTTCATGTAATAAAAATTATCAAGATGCACTGCACTTGGTATACCAATGCAGTGCCCTATGCACCATTAGGTATGGATAAGGTAAAGTAGAAATAGTAATGCATATTACCTATATCATGTACGGAATACCATTTTCAATAGTTATTTTTTATTATATTCTTTAAATGTATTTTTAAATCTTCTACAATTATTGGACCTAAATCTCTACTACTGCTACTCTTCCTTATCAGCACCCAATGGTGCACAGGGCACCACATTGATTCAAAAGTGCAGCGAATCTTGATCATTGGTTACATGAAGGCAAGATGATCAGTCTTACGCTTTAGCGGCAGTCCTATGAAATATGTTTATGTGAAAAACACATTCACATAAATATTTAATATTGACCCCCATCGGGAATCGAAACCGCGACCTTATGCACGACAACACAACGCGCTACCGCTGCACCACGAGGCGAACTCTACATTTACCAAAAATCGTTTGAAATGACTATTTTTATTAAGAATAAATATTCTGTATTTTTAAAAAATTTTTATCCTACTAACAGGTTGATTGCACAAAGACATACTTTTCTTCACAGGTTTAAATTAAATTAAAGTCTTATTTTCTGTTTTCCGCTTTCAGTTTTATTTATTTCGCATCATGATAAAAAGTTACGCTTATTGCGCTTACGATAAATACCCGCACTACGTTCTTATATTGGTTGGTTGGAAGAAATTGCCAATTTGGGCAATAAAACCGCCAATGTACACAACTATTTGTACAAAAAGTCAAATAAATAAAAAAAAATAATAAAAAATAAAAAGTTCATTTTTTTACGGGATAAATGAAACTTTGCATCGCAAACTAGTGGAAATTTGTGCTCATTACCATAACAATATTACGTCCGTTCAACTTTTGCCCAAAGCTGAAGCGAAAGTTTTGGAAATAAAACTAGCGCAGACTGAAATTAGTAAACAGTGCAAACTATTTTAATAATTGACTAATAAAATGAGTCAAAAGGTGCTTCAAATAATGTTTTAAATTTATTTCAACGTCAAACAACGCTAGTAAAAATATTAAACATTCCTTCATTATTTTCTTAAAAAACCAGTAAAATATGAATATGTGAATCATAAAATGATGCGTTATTTTCAAGAACGTGCTGCATTTGTAAATAAATACATATTTACAGTATAGTTGTTGTTGGATAGGTAAATAAAACAAAGTGTGGTCTTGACAATATTTTATCTTAGAAAATGACACTTAAATTTGAGTTCATGATGTACAAACATTTTTATACTGCTTTTAAATACATGGTTGGAGATAATTGCGCCAGAAATTTTACAATCCACAGATCGCGACTCTACCTCTAGATCTAGACCATACTACTACTACTGCTTTCCCTTATCCGCACCTAATAATGCATAGGGCACTGCATTGGAACACCAAGTTCAGTGTATCTTGATCATTTTTATTACATGAAGGTAAGATGACCAGTCTTATCTTCAGTTAATGCCAGTTAAAATTGTGTTTACATTTACTCATTACTTATTCAAACAATTACGTTGTATTTATGAGATAAGTTTATATTTAGAATGAGTTTCACTTTTTTCCTTTATTTTAAAGATTTTTATTTCTTAAAGCAATAACTTATACAACACATACATATTTATATTTTCCTAAGTAAATAGGTCTAATAAAAGATGTCGTTTTAATAAACACACCTTATTCATAAATAAATTCACGATTCACAACCAAACTCATCATTAGGTGCTGAATTTACTTTTTTTTAAGTTCCGGTTTTCTAATTATTCGCTCCCTTATACAGCACATAGGATTCATAAACTGTATCCAAGCTAAGCAATAGAAGTACTACTATCGTGCATCTTCCCAGTTATGGTGTTTTTTTAAAATACAAATGTAAATTGCTGCCGAATGTAAGAAAAATGTTACGAAATTAAAAAAAAATTAAACATGATTTTTTTTTTCATCCCTTGGGTTACCAAGAAAAAATACTGTTGACAATATTTCTAAGTACTCCACTTGACATCCGATGTATGTATACTCGTATATGTATAGGCATGCATATACCTATACATCTAACACAAAAATCAAAAGTGATTTTCCTCAAGCCTGGGTGTTGGTGACGTTGTTCCCCTCTGTAATTGGGTCTCCTGGCCTGTTGAGGTGGTTAAATAAATAAATAATGTTATAAGGTAAATATCATAGCAAGAAGTTGGTTGCTTAACGGGCACGATAGGATGTTCTGTGTGGATCCAACGTATTTGCATACATTCGAATGTACCTATTGTGTTTTGTACAAAAAACTTCCTCTTTGCGTACTAGAAAATTTTCTCTCTTGCCTTTAGTAGGTATATCGGTTAACATACAACGGCCAAAATGCAATGATCAAAAACATTTACGAATGAGAAAGCACAAAACAAAACAGTTGATAATTGCTTACTTGAGTGTTAAAACGAGATACTAGAGAAGCAAGAAATGTTTATATTGAGAACAAACCGGTGGGAGGATCCCAGTCTGGTCGATTCTTAATTGAAAGGGTTAATAGACATTTGAAGGGAAAGGAAGTTCCATTAATTTTGGGAAATATTGTACAAATGTGAACTATAAAACGTTTTCAACCCAGTTTGATTGGTCTCGTAGGGCTGGCCACAACTTGTTCATGAGTTTTTGGGTATACCTACCTGCCCTATTTATTTAATCATTGTTACGCCTACTCCAAAAACGACTTGGATGTCAAATCAAGCAAGTGATTATGATTCGCTAGAGGACACAATAATAACTGTCGTGTTAGCTGTACGAAACTATTTTATACCACAACAATCGTCAATCACACCGCGGGTGTCCTCTTTACCCGACTTAAGTTTGCTAAGTCAGTTAAGTCCAGTGACTAGCGGTGGGAGATAATAACAACTTCTCTTACCAACTTAATGATAGAATAATCACATTAATTACTATCGGAGCACTTGGTTTAATAATGATTAATCAACCGTAAGAGTAAACAACGCGTTGATTTTACGGGATTATGTAAAATACGAAATTGCTTATTGAACTGTTGTCTTTACTTCAATGAACCGTGTTCATTCAAGTTGATTCCTCACTTCTGGAGATTAGTATGAGTTTAGCGAAGCATTTACATCAGTAAATAAGTTTTTTTTTAAATCCTTGCACCTTGTACAAAAATGTAGCGTTTTTAAGTAATCCGCTGTAGTAAAATGGTAAAAAAAGTGTTGCATAAAAGCTGTCAGCATTTTGACTTCCATTGAAAAGTAAACAGCGAATTTCGGCGGAAAACAATGCAGGCCAACTATTAATTTTTCGTTTGTGTTATTATTTCTGAATCCGCTGCAAGAGCCCCGCACATTTTGACAGTCGTTTTGTTCGCGGATCGTGTAATTTGGATTTTCATCTTACAACAGATGCTCCTGTATTCCAGAACTTTTCTAGCTACTGCGAAAGTGATTTATGTTCTACGTGTCACCGTGTTAAGAAACATACCTAAATGAATTATTTTAATTATTTGTGAAATGTTCCTGTTTGTAAGATTATTCTAGATGTAGTTGGATAAAGTAATGGTGCGAATGTGGAGCTTCTGTTTGGGAACGAATCTAATGGACAAGTTAAATGTAGTGGATTAAATGGTTCTCACGCACAAATGTACGCATTGGCGCTTTAATAATATGGATCCGTCGCTATGTACCCCGGGGGTAATATTCTGTCAAGAAGCTTACGGATCTAGCCACCCGCTCCTGTGACGTCATCATCATACCTGCGATGATAAAGAAAACAATTTCTTCTCTTATTACTTCCTTTACGGAGGAAACTTTACATGTAATACGGATTATTACTGTACCTGACATTTTCTTCGGGAAATATCTAGTAAGATAAAAGAGCTTCTATACAAGTCAGAACATGCAGATATATTATAATATACACATGATTAATTTGTCATAATGGCAACATCCCGTGGTAAATTACTGACTTCACGTAGGTTTAAAGTTCGATTTTCGGTGAGATCAAAATCTTCAAAATTTGTATTTCTCGAGCCTGTGTAATGTTTTTCCTTTCTGTCAAGGTCTCACAACTAAATAAATATTGATTTTTCTTCAACGATTTATAAAAAGGTGTCTCTGGTATTGTAGGCACCTCGATTCATTCATGATTTTATTATCATTACCTAGCTGCTACATCATTTCATTTATGTTATAATTATTTCAAAATCAAGCTCCTACTTATTTAAGAAAAAAAAGAGTGACGAAGAGAAAGGATATGACTTCTGTCACAGTTATTCCCTGCTGTATAAAAATAGCCCCATGTGTTACTATAAGAGCACAAATATGGAAGAGGGCAAAGAGGGTTTTAATTATGTTATTTATCGTACTTTCGCTATTATTTAGTCATCGAATTTCAAACGATACCTACCTTTTAAGTATTTTTTCCTTTCTGGTATAGTAATCTTATATTTAAAGTACTTACTTATTTATTTAAAATGCCAGCCGTAATCTAATATTTTGGTTTACCTGAACCCCTCACAATATCCACATAACAAACACGTAGTACCTACCTAATGTTATTTTCACCCCCGCATACAAACCCCTAAGGAAAAGACTGATAAAATAAAATATTTAAATTCTGACATTCTAGTTTGTAGTAGAAAACACATGTTCTACCTGTAAAACATTTACGTGATATCGACTGAAGAGTGACGTAAAAGAAATTTACACTACTTAGTAATCATTTTTTTTAAGATTTTCTTTTTTATAATACCTAAAGTAATTTTCTTCTTAAGTGTCAACTAATAACTTTTAAGTTTTTGTACTTTGTAAATTCAATAAGATATAGTAAAGATTAAGGGGTGTCATTTTATATTTCTTTATGACACACAACCAACGTCAGCTAGGTACTTGATTATTAATATTTTATCAACTTAATTTTTAGTACGATTAAATATCAATAGTCAAGTAGCTTCTTGCTTTTATAAACATTTCTCATGAGGTAGGTGTTATCGAAATTTAATAATAGAATATATTAGAAGAACCTTTATACCGTGATGAAAATATAACTTTTTCAAAAATATATTTTCTCACAGTTTATGAGTAACACCACTACTACTAACTACCACTTTTCCTTATCCACCCCAATAGTGCATAGGGCACTGCATCGGTTCACCAATGATGACCATTCGCTCCAGTAACAGTTCAAGGTATTACACATGAAATATTAATATGAAAATCACATGTAAAAAAACACAGTTATGTACAAATGTTTTGTGCTAGTCGTTATTTTTATTCCGCTATTTTTTCATCTGAAGACTATTTTATATTGTTTGCCTTTGGCATTTAATAATTTATTGATACGTACCGTGTTTAATAAGGTATTACGCTACTTTTTTTTTTCTAACTTAAACGCACAAACTTTATAAGAATCCTATGATTATCCAGAGTAAAAAAATTCCCTTCATTTATTATAGATGGCTATGAAAATTCGTGAACGAAGTTTTATTACACGCGGGACTTTTTGTGTACATAATTAAAAACTCGTTTGTTATCAATTATTTATACTTCAGCAAACAAAACAGAGCCATTGACATACCGCAGTGAAATATGATTCCCAATTACTAGTGTCAGTGGCAGACTTGCTGTTTAGAAGAGTATTTCATTTGTGTACAAAACCTCATAACACATTCCCTTTAATATTAATGACTGCGAATATTATATATAACGGAACAATTAAACAGTAGATCTGATCAAAAGACGTTTGTTTACCGTTGATTTATATATTGCCATTTTACTCTCAAACTTCTAGCAAGAAACATAAGGAATACAACGTTGTTTAATCAAGGGACATTGTTACCGAATATTCAGTTCACACACGTGATTAAGCGCTACAATAATCCCAAAACCCTACAGCCCTCCGTATTTATCTGGTGTTCTTTTAGCGTTGAAAATTGAATTATTTACTTTATCTTTATCATATTGTATGGATCAATATTAACGTTTTGTCACAAGTCGGGTAAAAAGTATTCAATACAAAAATGTGGTTTTTTACTTTTGAAAACCCCTTTTAAATTTATTCCCTAATTATTGGTCACTTAAACTTTTGGAATAATTTCGAGACATTTCAAATTAAATGTAATTTGTAATCAAAGAATTTTTATTCACTAAACGTAGTCAATTTCATTCTAATTGCCACTCCCAATTTAATTAGAATGTATTATTGTATTATTTCATATACCTACCTACGTGAACTTCAAAGATAGGGTAGAGACATTTTTTCAACGCAAGTAAGTAGCAGTAGATTTTTCATAGAGTAATAGAAATGTGTGTGCTGTAGTTTAAGGCTCCACCCAAAGCCAGCGATAGAAATTTTGCTGTTTCCCAAATGATATTCCGGATTTGTTGACAGTCACAAAATTTTCACATATAATTCAAACTATTTTCTAGATAAACAGTGTTACCGATTTTCGAAAAAAAGTATAGATTCCATGGAAAAATAAAAAACCGAAAGACCTTTTTTTTAATAATTTATTAGCATAACAACTAAAGGTGACAGTAAAATAAAATTTAATTAATTAATGAGAACATCAAATTTCACGGAATTAGGGGGCCAGTTTAAATTTTTTTAAACTTACTTTTCCGTAAAGAATAACATAGCCCCATTTTGCGGTCACATTTTGAGTGCGCTGCTAACTCGGGTATGTTAAAAATGTAAGGGCAAACTCGATTTGTTTCCATCTTTGGCACGCTTCTTAATAAGTTTATGTTTTATTTTAGCAAACGAGGTCTTGTTTCAATCTGGTAAACGCATTTGGTAAATGCGGAGTAAACGAGGTAAAGAAGCGACAATGTCACTAAAGCGGGATCTTAATCTTCGCTCGTCGTTTTCGCCCTGATTTCGTCACCGAGAACGGCGGAAGTTTTGTAGATTTACACTGCTGATGTCTCTCCTAACGATTGTTTGCTCTCGGAGCGGCCCGAAGCCGGCGGGGAGCATTTCTCTAGGCTATTTGTTCTTCCGCTGCATGACCTGCGAGGTGTTGAAATAAAACTTCATCACGTGAACTATGTATGAGGAGTTACAAACTACAAACTGCCGACTACCTACCCGCTGCGGTAATGCATCACTGTTGGAAGCAGCCAACGTGAGTGCAGAGCACTACTCACTACCACTGTGCGCTGGAACATCAAAACTTCAAATGGCGAAGTGCACCGAGTAGAGAATGTAATAATATAATGAACAACTCGAGAATTTCGCTTTTTTACGACCCGCTTTACGCCGTTTCTTATCAAAACAATAAACCTAGTGAACTGTATTCGGGGTAATTGAATTTCTTGTCTTGCAAAGTTTTTATTCGCCATTTTGTATTCTTTTTGTATTACATTTACGACAGAAGTATTTCGATGGCAATTTGATAGGCTTACTACCGGTCCTTAAAGTTACTACTGCTCTAACATAGATATATACAAACTTCGAAGATTCAAATATGCCTTAAATGTTTATTTACGGTTGAGTAAGTTATGTACCCACTAGCCGTGTTTCACTGGTATTTTTTTAATAACTTGTGTTTATTATTCCTTCCAGTATTCAGGCACGATTCCGAGTGAAGAAGGCATTTTGAATTTTGTATAAAAATGTGGTGCAGATCCAAGCAGGAATGTATAATATTTTAGCTTTCTAGGATTGCGGAGCGCCGTCTGCAGATGTAATATTGCAAACGCTTTGTTGCATATTATGATGTAGAGACTTACCTATAAAACGTTTATCGGTTCTATCAATATTTGAAAGGAAATCTTTTACAAATGACGTTAGCAGTGAATCATTCAAATGTTGTATCAAATACCTTTTCTCCTTAAATTTACGTCAAATGGTATTCCATCATTTATTCAAATGAATTTTATGTCTCGAAACTTATTTCTTTTTTACCCACATACAAAGATTTTCTTAATCAAATGACTTTTTTTTATTTTTAACATCAAATAAAATCACGACTATTTACTTTTCAGGTCGCTAATCATAATGCATTTAATAAATATCTTTAGACCATTAATTTAAATGTAAAAGGATAAAAAAGTAGGAACAGGACTGAATATATTTAAAAAAATGTTATATTACAATAAAAAGCAATTAATTTTAAAGTAATTATATAAATAAAAACACTTTTTGTCCACTGAGTTTATTTTTTACACGACATGTTTCGGACACGCAGAACTGTCCATCTACAGGTGTATTTTAAAACTGAAGATAAATTCAATATGTTATTCCACAATGATAACGACGATTCAATAAATAATTTTAAAGTATATCTGTTTAGAATTGTCAACTTATTTTTACGGTATTATTATGAACGTTGTAAAAACCAACCATATCGTTAGCTGTACTATACCATAAATTGCAAACAACATCAAATAAAATAATAATGAAAAAAATACGAATCTCGATTTACACTTAAAATAATGACGTACCTACATCCATTTAGAAAGTTTAAACTTTAATAATAATAATAAATATTATATTGAAATTCCATATTATTTTACTCAAGTACTAATTTTATGTTTTTGTTTAAATTGTATATTTGAATAGTGTTGACAAAACAAACACAAATTCTGTACAATGTCTTTGACTTCCGGCAATGAGACAATTTGAATATTAAATAACTGAACGCTTGTTTACGCAGATTAATTAATTGTAAATTGTTTACAGGCCTTGATTTAAGGAACAAAATAGCTTTGAAGCTTTGAGTAAAATCAACAATTAAATATGATATTGTGTTATTAGAAATTATTATCAACATTTGCCTATTCCATAAACGAAGCGATTAATCAGTTTCCGAAAATGTGGATACAAACGACGCCATCTTAAATATCCATTGTTTATTGTCTGGTTTTCACATACCGAGTATTAATTATTCCGATCAAATAATATTTGATTGAAAATTATATAAAGAAACGCGTGGGATGTATAAATGTCTAAGCTTGCTCAAACTTATATGGTTTAAGCAAACTTATTTCCATATTAAAGCAATATTCTTAATATTACCCAGCTTTAATGTTATCTATCTTTATGTATTTTTTTATTACCCAACATTCTGTTGTTTAAAGCATAAACGAGGTACGCATAAATGACAATAAATTATGTCAAAATTCAATAAATTATAATCTACCTATGTAGAACGAATGTCGCTTAATTAATTTTTAAACAGAGTAGTTGGTGGTCCAGTGGTTAGAGTCGTGGACTCCGGATTCGAATCTACGGTTTGAATCCCATTCCACCACAACTCATTTCCCGCAAAAAACATTAGCGCCGCCCAAATTTACTTGACTAATTGTATAAAAAATACCATATTTGAGCTTTAATAATGTAGGGGTCCCGATTAGAACGCCCACAGTGGAGGTGTTGGAACGAGTAGGCGTACTGAATGTCAGGCAACTATCTGCTAAGGCACTACTCGTTCATGAACATGTAAATGGTGGATACATAAAAAATACTATCTACGACAGTTAAATATGACACCTAAAATGAAAACTACATTTGGTCAAGGAACACATATATCTGGTAATAAATAAAATATAAAAACATAGTAAGCGTCTTTTTTTAAATTTTAGAAACAGTAAAAACTAAGCAATGCACAAGATTATTGAATCAGAATGAAAAATACTATATATGAACCCGCCTTTTCCCTAGCTGGATATTGAAATATCTGTCTTCCGTTCCAAGCTCCTTCCATATCCCCGGTTTACCACTCGTGACTAAGGAAGGGAAGATATTCTCTCTCTAACTAAGCAATAAAGCGAAATATTGTTCATTTAGTACTTTGAAAAGACGCAAAAAAGACGCGCGGAAAACTGAAATGTAAATTTCAAATACTTGGAAAGTTCTTGGAAGAGTTGCGAAACTTGCTTGTATCTTTCTCATTCAATAAGATGAATATGTAAAAGTTTAAAGAGGTTTTTGAAGCAACAATGGATGAAGGTCTTCTGTTTGGAAACAAAATAATCCACATTAGATTAATATGTACTTTCTTATTTTTGTACTTAGTAATCCAAATATATATTAATAAATAATTCGGAGTCGGGTTGACGTCAATAAAATTACGTAAACATTATTTCATATGAAATTTCATGAATAAAAACGACAAGTGGTCCACCTTATTGCCTTGGCGGATGGCGGTCTTAGAATAATAAAAAAACCCAAGAGGTAGACCTAAAATTAATATTTATGTGTTACATTGACTTTGTAATGATTTCTAGTGTTTTTATAGATTATTATTTTAAATTTAAGATTAATTTTATAATAGTTATAAAATATGGATTTGAAGTATTTGCAAAGCAAAGATAATTATTTATAAATCTTTGGATAGGTTTCCGTGAATATAATAAAAATGAGGTGGTATCGGAAAATGCTCTCAGAATATTAATATTTCTCTTGTGATTACTTTGTCTGCTTTCTGATCGAGGGCTTCTTAAATAAGGGAGCCATAAAGTTTAAATTTGTTTTTTGATTTCATGAACTTTTTATAACAGTTCAAACTCATTTTCTTTTCATGACCCAAATCGAAATTTCTCAGACGGTAATAATATTGGCGTTTTATTGGAGAAAATTGAACTTTTCCTTTCTCCGTTTTAATTTTAACTCGTTTTCTTTGAAACTCTTCATTTAATAATTTCATCAATCAATACTAGTATGTTACTTCTGCAACTACTACATTCCCTTATCCGCACCCACTGGCGCATAGGACACTGATTGGTACACCAAGTGCAGAGTATCTCGGTCATTCTCTATTACATGAAGGTAAGATGATCAGTCTTACGCTTCAGTACCAGTTCAAGATATCACACGTGAGAAAGCAGTCCCAAGTTAAAATATTTGTACGTAAGAACTTAAATGTTTCATTTTTCTTAAAAATAATGAATAAGAAATTAGAAAAATAAATCCTCATAAAGTTTCTTAATTTTGATTCGATTTAAATATATATAGAAATAGAGTCTAGTATGATAAAATAATCCTAGGTGTTTGCGATTTTTTCAAGTAAATGATAAGTTATATATTGCTGCTTACATTTACTTATCTAGATTGGATGGACAATGTCGCTTAAGTTTCTCTGGTCCTCGCCCCAATCCATATAGAGTTAAAATAATTTGACTAAATGCTTGTTTATATCGAACTGTGATATTACATGTAGTAGCCGTGCGCGCTAACCACTACGCTAGGAGAAAGAATCCGAATTAATGCTTACCTTTAAAATCCAGCCAAATAACATTTATATTTTTATTTTAATGCTTGTACACAAACATTATGTATATCACAGAAACCTGCTTGGTCTATAGCATAAAACGAAGGCACAGAAAGCCCCACCCTTTCCCTAGTGCTGTTTTAAAAGACTATTGAGTTCTTTTCAGTCCAACCAACTCTACCGATTTTTTCAACAAGCTAACCGTGATGTGAAGATTGTAAGTGTGATAAAAATACGGATGAATTTACGTTATGTCACGCAAACAAATGCTTTACTTTGCCCTACCACTGCTCGGGCTTATGTAGTATAATTGTCATTGTTTTTCCATCACCCATACCAACCAGAGTTGGCCCAAAGAACAGTAGTTATGGAACGGTAGTTTTCTAACCCCATCATTATTTATTACTACAAACCACCCTGCTGTGACCGTCATACTGCCTCGCACCCCTCTCCAGACATCAAACCCGTGCATCCACGGTCAGTTCGGGGCTCAATGGATTAGGTATTAAGGGAAAAAAGACGAGGGGGACAGAAATGCATGTATGCTCTCACACTATCATTCATCTGGCAGACTCTTAGATCATACGTCCCCTGCCGGAAGGCACACAGTATAACATCCTGCATGAAAGTGTCTCCTGTAAGGCATCAGACCTTGCCATTGGTACATAGGAATACATTAACACCACTATAGCCCTTTATTACCCGTCAAAACCACCGCGAAACATTCTACGATTTAAATTAACCAGACTGCCATAACTTAATTATGTTTTAACCTGGATTATGCAAGTACTAGGCATCCCTAGCGGGGTAATTGATAATACATGGCTGTCTGTATTGGGCAATTATTGTCATAGCCTTAAATTATAATACCCGGCCGCGGCCCGTTTAAGCCGTTCGTTTAGGTGTTGCGACGGCATACATACGGTAATGTAATCGGCCCTATACAGTATACCTACACGAGACCACGTGGCAATTCGTTATGGTCGCTGTACAGGTGAGGCTGGAAACTCTATAACAGTTGCAGCTACAGTCGCAGCTATAAATGAAAGGGGGTTGTGTGTGTTAGGGGAAACTAACGTAATTCTACGACTTCTACTACTACTACTACTCTGTTCGTTCCTTCCTGGTACATTACGACAAGATTTCACTGTAAGTTGTGTATAAATGCATAGCCATATCACCATTGAGTCGATAAGGAGATTAGTGGTAGTAGAAAAGAAGCCGAATGACATAGAACGATCAGTAAAAGTATGCCATTTAAGCCAATTTAATTCACATCTATGTTAAAATATAACTTAATTTTGTAACTGCTGTAAAAAATATGCCTTTATTAAAAAGGGAATTGCACACTAACTTCAGTGCAATAGTTGGAAAAGCATAATATTTTTTTCGAAATGAAAGGATTAACTGTGCCGTGCTATTGTTTTAATATTCAACGCCATAAAAGAGCTCCGCCTCAACCAAAATATTAAGAAAATACATTTTAAATTAATTTTGGATAGTTTTGAAATAGCGTTTTTGTTGTATAAGTGCTTTTTATTAAGTGGACCTCTTTGAATATTAAAATACTCAAACCAAAATGGTTTATAAACGGTATATATAATTAACTGAGTGGAAGCTTACAAATTTTTTATAAAAAAAGTTGAGTTGTCAACGTTTTTTATAGTTCCTATGAAAGAAACTAACATGCTAAAGCGGGGGGGGGGCTTACTGCTGATTTGATTAAGACTTTTAAAGTAAAAAGGTTCAATATAAATTGCTATCGTCCATAAATAAAAAGTTTAAAATCTCTAGTTAATTTTGGCACGCCATACGCTTTCGGCACATCTACCCTATAATTTTTCGATTAGTAGGTCTGAATTTACGAAGTCACCGTTTAAATATTTGAATCTCGTTTAACTGTACTTCCAGCAAAGGCTTCAAGTATCCCGTAGAGAGATGGAGGTTATACGTCTTGGTCAATTATCGTAATCAGATTTAATAAGCCGTTAACCAGATATGAAACTGAAAATGTCTCAGTTATATGTGTTTATTCACAAACAATAATCCTTAAATTATTCAGAATTTTAGTTTTTTTACTTACTTTATGGTAGAAAAAGTACACTAAAATCAAGATTTGCGTTTAAAAATGGTGATTCGGTTATTTTCCATATTTAAATAAGCTAAATAAAATCTTTATCCTTCGTTCTTTAGTATGCTTTTTTACTTTTGCTGGTTCAAGAAGATTTTTTTTTATGGCTTTACGGTTTATTTTTTACGTCATTTTTTTGTTATTTTTTTTTTAAATACGTGATAAACAAAAACGGTGATGAAATTACCTACTAAAAAAAACACATCTTTTTAAATATACGTTTCTTAGTGAAATACTATATATTGTACCTAGTACCTATATAGGGTCATTAAACGCAAAGTCAGTAACGTCTGCTTGTCTTGTTTCTTATCACATCATTTAATATCGTCACGTTTCGGAGGGACTGCATAACTGCGTAACTATAATATTATAATTGTAATAGAAAATGCTTACACACAAAAAAATAGAGGTGGAAGAATTTTTTTTTAAATTTTCATTCCTGTTCATACATCAGATGATTTAGCTTGACGCTCATCGGACAAAATTTAACGCCATTTGGACGTATAGGTATCTACCAATAAGTATGTACGAGTAGTTTGCTGTCGAGTGAAATCTAATTTTTCTACCAGTAAAACTTACGCGGTTTTGCAAATGTACGTAAGCGGATTAGCAGTACCACCGACACTATGCCTTTTACCTTACTGATTGCGATCACCAGTACATTGTACATACACTAAGTAAAGAGTAACCGCCTACAGCAAGGCTACATAATAATATCCTTTGATATTGCGGTACTCTCGAGACCTCTTCTACTGAGAATATGAGTGTATCGTTGATCTGGTCGGTCCATCGTGTGGGTGGTCTTTGGTCTACCCTTGAGGACGAATTTGATATACTCACATTTTATAATGAGCTTTAAAGATAATTTCTAGCTAAACTAACAAAGATATGCAATGAAAGACCCCACCTTTTCCTAGACTGTTTGAAAGACTATTGAGTCTTTTTTCAGTCTAGCACAACTCTACCGATTTTTTCAACAAGCTATACCGTGAGTTTAAGATTGTCAGTTTGATAAAAATACGGACGAATTTACGTTACGTACGGGGACAAATTTAATGCTTTCATTGCCCCAACCACTGTCTTGGCTTATGTATTATAATTGTCACTGTTTCCATCACCCAAACCAACCAGAGTCGGCCCAGTTTAATAGTAGTAAGGAAACGTTAGTTTCTACCCCGATCATTATATATTAGTAATTACTACCACCTGTGTGGAGACCGGCATACTCCCTTGCCAGGCCTTCCATTCCAGAAATCCAACCAAACATCCGCGGTCAGTCAGGGTCTCAATGGAGGGGGGACATGGAAGAGAAAGGATCAATTTAGGAGGGTTTAGGGAAAAGAGGGAAGGGGACAGAATGCATGTATGCATCTCACACTAACATCCTTACAAGGTCTGGGTTAAGTGGTCACTTGAATGGGGAATATTGCTATATATCAAGTGGCCACTTAACCCAGTAATGACATGTGATAAGCCCTGAAAACGCCTAGATATCCATATTCCCTTCCAAACGTCTCGTTTATGTAAAGATGTCAATTGTAATTTAATGGTAGCCCGTAATGGAGGAAATCCAGTTCCTGTCTACAATTTAGTGTTTGGACAAACTCAAAATGTTGTTTATAATACCTTTTTTTTTTAAATGCACGTACAATAATTATTATCAATAATAATTCAAATACTCATTAGATAGTTCAATAAGACTGTTCATTTTCTTAATATTCCCTTTCGACGAGACTTTTTAATACATACATGATCGCGGTTTATGCATGGCATTGAGTGACCTCGCAATATGCATTTATGCATGTTTAATTCGTAACGCTCAACTATGGAAACGCTCCTGGGACTTTATGCCAAGTATAATACTAGGCCGGAGTGGCAGATGGAAATTCAGATGAATGTTACTGTACTTACAGCTCTCACAGATAACAGACCTGAGCTATTTTAGGACAGAGATATCTTACAGATATCAAACTAACTTTACATATTCCAAATACATAATACCTTTATAAATCATACAATCTCTTTCTACATTATTTTTATACTGACTTGATACTCTGTTATTAAAACTACTGTTAGATTTATGTTTTTATGTAAAAACCTTGTGGACGATAATAATAAATAAATAATGTCTAATGTACACCTCTTGGTAAATAAGAAATATTTAGGTATTTAGACAAAATTTTTTTCAACAACAATATGTTAATCTTATTCTTACCTTGGACTGCCGCTGAAGCTCAGACAAATGAGCTTTCCTTCACGTGTAAAAAAATATCAAGATTCACTACACTTGGTATACCAACCAATGCAGTTCCGTATGCAACATTGTTGCGTGTAAGGGAAAGATGATGTTATAGGCAGTCAAGTTTTACAAAACAATGAATTTTTAAATTTTATTTATATATTTTAAGGTATGAGTTAAAATATTTTTTTGTGTAAAATCACTCACCGACTTTTCTGTCTACCGGTTATGTGTACTTGACGGGTTACGTTTCGAAACCGGTAAGCATAGAAAAGTCGGTGAGTGGTTTTATACAAAAAAAAAATTTAAAAAAAAAATTATAACAAACAAAATGTTTTCGAAAATAAGTAGATACTCTAAGTAGCTACTTGAGATTCCATTCGTTCCATATGCTTTGTACCGCGACTAATTTGAGTACAGTACTTGACATAATATCATAAGAAAAAACAGATTATTGTTGTTTAAATATTCATTGGATTTTAGATTTGAACCTAAGATATTTGCTTTATTAATTAAGTAATTATTTATAAGCACATGAAAACGTAGAGGTATTGTCAAATTTGATGGTCCATTCAACAAACAAGTAGTACATTACGAAAAGTACATTAAGAATCTTAGATCCTTTATTTAATGTGTATAGATATAAAGGATGTTTTATTTTTCACGCGTGTATAGATTTAATAACCGTGGGAACCCAACTGCGAGGCTATAAAATACCATTTCTTATAGTCCATAGTCACCGCTAAATGCGATGAATTACGATAGTGGCACGTTCGTGATGTTTTTCAGGCTTGACTTAACCTTACTTTATTAAACAAAATGATGATAAAGTGAATTTGCGAAAAAAATTAGGGCGATACGTAAATTTGCGGTTATAAAAGTATTTCAGTATGAAATAAAGAAAGTCAGAAAATGTACATTTGTCTTAATTCAGAATAAAATGTGGGTAGATTGATATATTCTTCCATTGATAAAAATATTTTCTTCATGCTACGTATTGTTATTTAATTTTCACATACGAGTATAACTTGTTTCTTTTTTCCCTTTTTTTCATTCAGCTTTTTTCACAATAAAATTTTATCACTAAATGAGAACTTAAAGTATCTGCAATATTGATAGTTTAAATAAAATAATTATCCAACATCGAAGAATCGTTAGGTTATAGGATTTTTGCCAATAACACCTTAGGACATAAAATATTTTTATGTATATTAGGTATTTGAATCAATTCACAAATAAATTAATATTATATATTATGTACTGTACAAACTGCTCTTCTAGATAGATTTATATATTTTTTGTTATATCGTTTACCTATGTACTATGTACCTTCTTTCGCATAATGTTTACGTTCGACATAAATTTTTGAAATCTACTGAATAAATTACCAAAATGTGTATTTGATCACAGTAAAATCCCATTCCAGCGTAATCTTGAAAGCTTTAATCTTTATCAATATCAATTTGAGCTATTTTTACATACAAATCGACGGGAAATCTTTTAGCTTGGCGTAAATCTCTTTCAACATTTTTCAAGACAATCAATCTTCAATTTAAAACACCTAACCTTTACCTTTTCACATTACTTTTATCGTACATATACTTTCCTTACTTCCTTTTCTTAATGAACATTGTCGAGCGATAATAATTTATGTTCACGAGGGTCTTTCTTTGAGTTTTAATTCGACAGAATTTCATTCCATTATGTTTACAGTTTTCAGGTTTTATATACGCCTTTTTTGCCCGTTTAAATATTTAAAATACTGAAGTGAAAGTTTCTAAGTAATGAAATTGTATATATGTATTTCAGATGTAATAAAAATATCCCGGAATGAGTTGGGTTGAAAAACTTTATTTAAATGATTGGGAAAGGATATAACAAGAGATACCTTTTACAAAGTATTAAATATGCATAAAAATGACATGATTGTATCCTCATCCAAAAAAACTATTTTGACTTTTGCACTAAAGTTTTGCACACAACCTAACTCAAATTTTAGTATTTTTGATTTGGTTCCTAGAAAAATAACGTTATTAAATAATAATAAGTTGAGAAAAATCTGTGTTCCACAATTTTTTTTTGTTATCTCAGTATCTTATAATGTATACCTATATATTAACTTATTTTGATGTTTTGCTTTAACTGTTTAAAAGACCAAACTTATCAACTAACAAGATTGTAAAGAGACAACATATCAACTTAATGTAAGGCAATCAGCTTAGAAGCGTGTACAGCAGTCAAAGGGCATTACACATTGATTAAAGCATAGAAATAATGGCGTTCTTGAGTACAATAAAATTAGGTGGTAGTACTCAGTAACTAGTAGATTCCGGTATTTATTTTTAAAAATTAAAGGATTGGATTAATTTTAACCTCTCAAGTAAGATAACAGTAAAGTTTATTACTACTTACGGTAAGCTTTATTCCCAGTGAGCTTTGCCTTGAAAGTAATCAAAGCACTCAGTTTTATCTTTTACTATTCTAGTTTATACGTATTTCTCTGCCCAAGTGGGCAGTAATAGCCAGTGTCAGGCGTCAATAGATTTCTCAGTACGGAGTTTGACAATACGTCTCTATCGTGTCTCAAATGTAGTTCCTACGTCAATGTACCTTAGATCCGACGAATTTTGTGCCCTGTTATAAAACTACGCTTGAACGGTTAATTTTAATCTCAAATGTTTTTTGTGTTTAATTATGAAGGTATTATTATTTAAACCGAGATGAAGAAGACAAAACTACTCTATGAATGAAATATAAAAGTTTATCATGCATTTACAGGGTTAATTAGCTGTCAGCTGGCTGAGATTCGATTACAAGCTGTGTAGCATTCCCCATTATTAATCATTTGATTTTATGATATTTTTAGTTAGTATGTTTTGTCCGTTATTTGACCAGTTTCAAAATTCAGTCTTAGCTATCTGTTGTCAATAGTGTGAAACTTATATTGAAAATTTTTGATTCATTGATTTGTCAGCAATAATTTTAAAAAACATATTTATAGTTCGTCAAAGTATTTGAACGATGACGATGTGAGTTAATGGCTTAATTGCTGAGTTTTCGAAAACAACTATCGGAGATGGATACTAGGCATTATTCAGTGGTTTGACTTCATACAAACGTCGAAGTTCGGTAACAGATGCAGTAACCTCCAATAAGTCGCAAGACTCAGTCGTGAAGGCGCAGGGGTGGTCCTGGTTAGGGCATGTATTCGGGATGCCTTCGTGGAGCCCAGACCCGAGCTGCCTCTTCTTTACGTCTGTGAGATCTCACCGTCCTGGTAGATCGTCCACCGTCAATCTTCAGATATACTCGGCGGAGCTGATGGATATGAGACTTACGTGGGAGGAGGCAAGAGTGTTGGCCGGGAAAGGATCTCTTAGAGGGACGTAATGATATTCACATGCTCCACAGAGGATCAAAGGTGACGAATGACGAATAAGAATCACTTCTAAAAATTACATTAATTCCAAATATGTTTGACAAAATTGTCGGTTGCAGAACTTATGGTTAGTACGCCATACATCAAGGGAGGAAATACAACATAATAATATACCTTACAATGTTCGTGATAAGAATGCGGCTAATGTTGTATGCTATAATTCATCGTGTGGAGTAAGGACATTACAAGAATGAAAATCACAACTTACTATATACAGGCAAAATGACTCTACATCTACGGTTAATGTTGAAACATGATAATACAACCAAATTAATTTATTAGCGGCCTCCGTAGCGTAATGTCTAAGATGCTGGACTCACGATACAGAGGTTTCAGGTTCGATTCCCGATGAGAACAAAAAAATTAAATGCAATTTTTCTTAGGCCTGGATGTTTGTGACGTTGTTCTACTCTGTAATTGGGCCCCCTGGCCCGTTGAGGTGGTTAAATAAATAAATTAGAGAAACAAAGTTATCCTCTAACGTAAATTTTTGCCATTAATAATATCAAAATATTACAGCAAATTTTGAAAATATTCTTAAAATTGTAATTCTTCTTCTCTTCTTCTTTCGCCACGTTCGCTCCTATGTGGAGCATGTGGACATCACTAGATCCCTCCAGGAGATCCTGTCCCCAGCCAGCTCTCTCGCCTCCTCCACGTCAGGCTCGCATCCATCAGCTCCGCCGAATACATCCGTAGGATGGTCATCGACGGCGACGGTCTGCCAGGACGGCGGGATCCTGCAGGCGTAAAGAAGAGTCAGATTGGGTTCAGGCTCTCCCGAGGCATCCAGAGTACATGCCCAAGCCAGGTCCATCGCCGCATCTTCACGACTCCAGTAATTAGAGGTTGCTGCGTCCGTTCCCTAACTTCAGCGTTGGTTATGAGGTCAAACCACCCAATGCCTAGAATCCTTCTCAGACACTTATTCTCAAAGCGAGCATTCTAAGCTTTTGTGAGGTGCCAGGATTCGCATCCATAAAGGAGCACCGGCACAATACAGGAATCAAGGGGTCGGAATTTTGTTTTGATCGAGTATAAACTGGAATTCCAGACAGCACGCATCGTGTTGAAGATTGCTCGTGTTGAAGGACGGATTGCGAGTTCCTTGTGCGTGCTGCCATTTTCAGTTATAGAACACCTAAGTGTCTGAAGCTGTCAACCTTTATTTAGAGACCAGATTTTTCTATCTATTAATAAATATTATGGGAAGAAAAACAACATTTTCTACATAATTTATGTAGGTACCTACCTACTCGTATTTGTATGGATATTATTTGTAAGAACCATTCCTCATTTTGCTTTCATTTTTGTTTGATAATATTTCTGGTAAACATCTAGTTATAATAATAGTCTATGATGTTTCTCATTACACAAAATAAATATTATTCTTAAGCTTTTCCTTATTAAATAAAATATAAAACTATAAAACCGAACACAAA
>JAGVSP010005571.1:0-10526 GCA_022494985.1 Micrasema minimum
AAGTTTCAATTACATTAATTTACATAGTAGCTACTCGTATTTACTTCGTTCCTAGTATATGGAAGATTAAGACTAGATATCAAAATCAATTAGTTTGATAAAATATGGTTTGACAGTCTGTTTTGAAAGCTGCAAAACTGATGCAAATGCTGATTTTTTGTTCTTAATCATCGCAATTTATAAACACAGAAATATAAATAAAAATGAGGAGTTTCACTTTTTTTGGATATATATAGTTTTTTTAAGTTTATAGTAATAATTCCACAAGTCTTTATTCTTGATCATTAATGTTCATTGCGAATATATTCTGGTAAATTTCGAAAAAGTCAATTCGTTCTTTCTCTCTTATTCCTCTATTGGAAATTGTTAGAGTGAAACAAAGTGATTTGTATTCTGTATTGGATAGTAAGGGGATAGATATAGTGAGTCCTCCCAATGAACGTTCTTTTTTTACTGCACAATAAACATAGGGAACACAAAATTTTGGCGATTCTCTTTGATGTCACTAGTCTCGTAATAAATAACATGTCTCTGGTAAAAATATGTTAAAAAGGACCAAATAGTATGTAACGATGTTAATAATTTATAATTAATTTGAATTAAAAACCGATTTATTTTGTGTTGTGATTTCGAGCAGTTTGTCGTCAGTAGCTTGAGGACGTGGACTTGACTTCTGGAGTTTGTGCGGGAGCTGGCGGACAGATCGCTTGGCCTGGTTGGCAGTTTGGGATTCCATATAGCTTCAACATTGGGAGAGGTTAATGTTATGTATTATGTAAATGTAAATTATTTTGTGTTTTCAACAACGGTCAATATCAAAGTAACTTTCTTTAAGCCATCTTAAAACAATGTAATAACACTGCATTTGGTTCTTACATTTTCTTGAAAACGGTTGCCATATAATATGAAATAAATGAATTATAACTGAATAAAATCGTACGGCCTGGATATATATACCTTCTTTCTGACTTGGTTTTTGCAACATTGAGAGAATACATACAATGGTATCTCTGGAAGTTTTTACTGGCATTTTACAGGATTGTATGTATTGCGTTTTTGCTAGGTACTTCCAAACAGTACATTTCAAATAATACCACATTTGTGGATGACTAGTTATATTATAGCTGAATAGTACAAGTAAAAGTTTTCCTATTCAGGAAAGTATTGAAGGGAATGTAATAGTAAAGTTAGATTATTTTTATATAAAACTTGGGGTACGTTTATTGATAATTTAAAGAAAAAAATTACTTAGGCGGAATATCTATCTACTCGGTGTACATCACATCACTGTGGCCATCGCCGTGTTTACTGTTGACGCAATCAAGTTAATATTTGAAGTGGGACTATTATATTATGCTTTTAATCGTATTCTTCACTTTTGACGTTGATAAATGGTGCTAGGAACTGTTATACCACAGTCTGAAGTAACGGAATTTAAACAAGTATTTACTAACCGCATTAAATAATCTTAGACTTTTCATCGGATTCCTCCTAGCGTAATGGTCGTTAGCGCAGGCACGATACGGATGAGGTAATAGGTTTCGATTCGATTCCGGTTAAGAACACAATAGATAGATAAGTGACAGGTAATAAGTGTTTTTTCTCTGGCCCGGGTGTCGTGTTTGTGATGTGCTTAAACCTGGTTTGCTTGTTTCTGGGCCTCTTCTGGCCTAGTGAGGTAATTTTAAATTGTAAAAAATCGGAAGTACTTTGAAATCGATATTGGGCATAAATAAGAACTTATCGGAAAGAAAGCAATATTGGCAGTACACATCGGAATTTCTGAGGTACCAACCCTTATGTATGGTTTGTGAAGCTGGCTGTTGGAAAAAGGAGGATGAACAGTAGAACCTGAAATGCGGTTGATATTCGAGAACTCAGGCGCGAATGTGTGGTATAAGACTATGTGTATGTGTAGGCGGTACTGCAATGGTCGAAATTTGAGCTGAGTGCAAGGGAGGTAAGATAAGCATTATCGGAAAAATGTAAGAAAGGCTTTTACAATGGTTTTGTCTCTGTGTTATTCAAGGAAACGACAATGAGTGATGAAAGAAACGAGTGGTAAAAGAAACTAGTTATTGAGAAATGCATGTGTTGTGCCTGGATATAGAAGCTTTTATAATTGAGGATACATAGAAAGACATGGCATCTGACCAATTTAGAGGACGTCACTTTTAGTACACTTTAGTATTCAGTGTTGGTTTACGTTGGTTTAGTCAGTTAGAGTTACTTATACTCCTATATATTCACTAGCTGATACCGTCGCGTTGCATGCCGCAGAAGAAACAGGTAATTCTAGAAATATCGATTTGAAGTTTGAAAGATTTATTTCGTTTCTTTGGGAATTGGTAATAGATAGGAATGCTTTGTATTTTCTTTCTGATGATAAATGCATTTATGAAAATTAAATAAACTCGATATAATGTGTATACTCGTATGTATAAAGGTAGTATAGTGTAAATGTTTTTTATTTATTTTGGTGACTTTATTTTTCAAGTGCTTCATTGTAGGTATTTATATATATATTTTTTTGTTTATCCGTCTTTGGCATAAACAATTTAAATTTCTTGGCTGTCCGACTCGTAAATTTAATATGAGGACTTTTTAATACCCTTGAAAAGACACCCAGGGGACAATATTTTTTTTTTTATATGTGTGTGCAGGTCCGACGCATGAATGGAATTTACTCTTAGATGAAAAAAGGTGCGGTCCGTCAAGGTGTTGGATTTCAAATATTAAACTCTATATTCGAAAACAGGTCACCCAAAACCCTTTAAACGGATACCAATCTTTATTTTATGAAAATTTAGTAATGGGCGTCTGCCATCTTAGATTTAAAAAATAAACAGCTTAATTTATAATCAGGATCGCCTTCCAGTTTCGTCTAAACAAGATACCCATCTTCATTTTTGTGAAAAAAAGGTTGCGTTCTATGTTTGCCATCGTGGGTTATCAGAAATAAAACTTTAAATTTTGAATTTCATGTACGCGAATACGCCCTAATAATCGATGCAAACCTTATTTTGTATGTAAATATTTGTCGTGTCCGCGCATCTTGAATTTACGTATATTAAACTCTTTAATTCGGACAATCAGGAACGACCCATACGCTAAAAAGAACGATACCATCTTCATTTTATGAAAAAAAGGTGCGTCCGCCATCTTGGATTTCAAAATAAACTTAAATTTGAAATCAGAGCCCCAAGAACCATTAAAACGTTTCCATCTTCACTTTATGAAAAAAAGAGACAACCGCCCATCTTGGAATAAAAAAATAAACGCTAGATTCGAAATCAGGGCCCCCCAAAACCATTAAACGATACTCCATCTTCATTTTCTGGAAAAAAAGGGACGACCGCCATCTTGGATTAAAAAATAAACGCTAGATTCGAAATCAGGGCCCCCAAAAACCTTTAAAACGATACCCAACATCCATTGTATGAAAAAATAAGTTTGTCCGACATCTTGGATTTAAAAAAAAAGCTAATTCGAAATCAGGACCCTTAAAAACGCTTAAAACGAATACCCAACTTTATTTTATGGAAAAAAAAGTCCTGCGTCCGCCATCTTGGATTTAAAAAATAAATCTAATTCGAAATCAGGGCACCCATAATCCCATTAAACACGATACCCTACTTTATTTTA
Source organism: Micrasema minimum (assembly GCA_022494985.1). Taxonomy (NCBI): domain Eukaryota; kingdom Metazoa; phylum Arthropoda; class Insecta; order Trichoptera; family Brachycentridae; genus Micrasema; species Micrasema minimum. Next base: position 3,646 of record JAGVSP010005571.1, read on the forward strand.
CGAAAAAAAGGTTATGCCCGCCATATCCGGAATATAAAAAAATTCCATAGTGCTGTGCATGGGAAGCAATTACTGTTATTGGCAGTAATGGTGAAGATAATTATTAAAATTTAAAAAAAGTTTAAACTCATTCGCATTATATACAAAGAGACTAAATATAGTTCGGGAATTGTGCGACGACCATATTGACTCCATATGTTCACCTCGTAAGGGACACAGTGGTAGCCCATTTTACTACCGAGTTAAGATGGTCGCCGGTTCGATTTACCGTAGAGGGGTCAAGATGAAATATGCATTTATTTAAATGTTAGATTTTTTACAATAATCATTTCATCTTGTTGTGAGATACCTTGGTACTGGGACTGTAGCGTTAAGGACAGATCATCCTTACTTTCATGTAATAAAATGATCAAGAGGCACCTGCACATGGTGTACCACAATTCTGTGCCTTATGCACCATTGGAACTGTGCGAATAATGGGAGAGTAGTTAGTTAGCAATGCTCCAGAATTTCAAACAAAGATTCATGTAGCTCGAAGAGAAATATAAAACCTTCTAGGTAGGACTACCGTATAATATAAACTCCTATCGAATTATAAAGGTAGGTTACTTTTATTACGAATTCCTGTCTGTTATGATTTTTATTCCATAGGCCATAATAATATTATAACAGATTAAAACTTAAAATTATATATAGAAAAAATAAAGATGTTTTACAAAACGTTATTAACTTTTTTATTTTCCCAGCTAGAAACGATTTTTAGATGTCTTTTTGAACATGGAATTTTGTCCTTCATTTCTAATAATGCAAAAAAACAGAGCTTCTGCAGACGTTAATCTCGATCAGGAGAAGACCTTGTTCATAAACGATTATATTTATTATTCTTCATAGAAAAAAACTGAACGATGAAACTAAACACAGGATATCTTGAACAATAATAACATATGTCGGAATTAAAAAAATGCACTCGAATAGCACAAATACCAATTCAACGGCACTTATTTTTATGTGAAAAAAGGTCGAATCGGGAGTAAATAAATTTTAAAAATGTAATTAAAAGTTCGAGTGGTGTTAATAAATTTATTATATACGTGAATGAGAAAACGGTCATTAGCGCTTTTGCTGTACATGCATTAGTTTGACGACTTTTGTATTAGATTTATGTACTTAGCTGTGACGGTAACTACCTATAGAACAACTTATTGCAATCGGATAAGCGGTTTATGAATCTATAAAGGACATACATACATACATATATATACAAACTTACATTCATTTTTATATATATAGATATAGATTGGTTTAGGTTTAAAAAGCAGTGTTTTTTTTTATGAACTATGAAAGTGTAGCAAAAAAGCAGGTCACCAATTGATGTGTAAATTAGTCAAACTGTATTTTTTTATAGTAATATAGTTTTTTTATAAAAATACGCCACAAGTACAGGGGCAAAATGCATGTTTTATGCTACGAATTTTTATTGAGATTATCCAATGCAATATCAATACCAAGTCATATCAATATTTATACGAACGTAGCGTCACTAAATTGAGAAAATTTTTTCAAAAATTTGTTGTTTTTGGCGTTTATGGTTAGTGCATATTGTAGAACATTAACAAAAATACCAAATAATATCACTCATAACACTTGAAAAAGTATGTATTTGAATATTATGGTAGGTGTAGTATGTACCTATAAGCGTCGTTTAAAGTAAAGATTATTATTTAGTATTGTTTTGAGTTTTTCAAGCGAAGATTGGCTAACCCGGTTGCAAATTCCACGTGTAAAATTTCTTAAGAGTTCGTTGTGCTTTTGAACTGAGGTTCAAGGTCAAGGCAGTAGGTACTTAATTCATGTAATTTGTCTTGTAATCTGATGTGGGTGACGTAGGCTAAAAGTTTCTAAACTTATTAATCTGACGCACACTGACTAATGCAGGTTGGGAGAGCGGTCAATTTTTTTACAGAAGTATTCGAGTTTTTATCATACTTAAAAACTCAAATATTTCAGAGAATTGACATTCCATACTTGAAAAATACTACCGTGCCTGAGGTGTCTAATTACCCACTAAGTCACTCACTACGTCATTATTAGGCATCTTCGTCATCACTAGACATCGACATATGCCTAAGTGCTGGAGTCTTTAGAAAGTGGAATTAGATAATAAGTGGTGTTATGAAATTAACCCTAGGAAGCGTATATTTTTAGAAAATTTGTACGGAAACGCCCCTTCTACTCAATTCTTGTTCGAAGTTGGTATAATATTTTCTATTAGCTTTAAAGTACTCAGAACTGAATCAAATAAGGAAAGAGAAGGTACTGCTCATATCAAAACGTAGTAATAAACATTTCAACCACCAAATTCAGAAAAAAAACTGGAAACATCAATTTTTGTATAAAAACAACATTTTGAGTTAAGTCCAATTTTTGTAGGTATACAAAAACTTTGCGATTTCTCAATAGATGGCAGAGAGAATTCACATGTGAAACGTTTTGCCTTTTCGCTGTATAAATATATACGCTAGACTCACGATATGGAGGTTCCAGGTTCGATTCCCGGTGAGAACTCAAAAATAAAAAGTGATTTTTTTCAAACTTGAATGTTTGTGACGTTGTTCCTCTTTTGAGTAATTGGGCCTCCTGGCCTTTGAGGTGGTTGAATAAAAAAAATACTTCCAGTTCTTATGATTAGCAGATATGGATGTCAGATACTGGGCGGAATAGGGAATGTTGTAAGACATCAAGTTGTCAGATAACACAGTCAATGACAGGCCATAAGTTCTGTAAATGCCTAGATACTGCCTTCCAAACTTCTCGTCTCTGTTGAGATGTCAATTGTCGTTAAAATTTTAATTAAAGAAGGTTGATGAGACTTACGCGTTCCGTACTGCCGAGTCAAAGCGCAGTTATAGTAAAAACACTTATAATTTAGGTTAACTGCTTATTATTTATGTTAACTGCACCTAAAGGGTCAATCTAATAATAGGGTTATAAATACAAAAAATATTTTAAAAAAATGCTATTATTTAAACTACAAACAGCGTGGTGCACGCCGTTTTATTCATTTTCGTAACTTAAATTATTCAAATCCAAATATTTTTTTCCAATGGACTTTCGACCACAAATTTGAAATATTCCTGTAAAGAAAAACAACATAATGCGTATTTTACCAACCCAAATTATCATTTTTGGCACTGAAAGTAACGGAAACATTAAAATAATATTAAATTTACAGCGTTTTTCCGCTGGTCCGCTAACGGTAGTTACATAGAATATAGAAAAATATGTGTTCTGAGTATGGGAGGAAAATAACCAATGCAATTTCAAACAAAAGATCTCGATTTCCTAACTGACTTTGTTATCGGTTTGGAGATTTTCCTTGGATTTTCTTTGCCTCTGCTTCTAAGGGACAGGAGTTCGATGGAAAAACAAAGAGGACAAAACTCATTACTTTACTCTGTGTGTCTTGGTTCTCCTGGTAACATAATATTATCAGAGAATGCATTTTTGCAACTCAAGAAGTCAGAAAATTGGAAAAGAATAACTACTACTAGGTAGTACTTTCCCTTATCTGCATCCAATGATGCATAGGGCACTGCATTGATACACTAAATGAAGTAAATCTTGATATTTTTTAATAGACCCAATACAATGTGACGTTAGAGATAATTTTATGTGAAAAATTATCACCATCATTAACATTGCATAGTCTTATGGGTCGTGTATATATTGAAAATGCCTGCAAAAATATAGCTATTTAATTATTAAAATTTGGTGTGCAAAAATATTGTTTTGTAAATTCTAAATGTGTGAAATCCAAACTTGGTTCTATTATTCTAATTATGTAAATATTAAATTATGTTTAGTACTTCAATGTGTTATGTATAATACTACAATGCCCTGACTCGACAAAGACTATCTGGTGAGTCGGGGCCAGAACATTAGCATGGGTCTCATTGAGTCGCCATCCCATTATTGTGATTATATTAAATGTGAAACGTAATAAATAAATCTTATAAATAAATAAATATAGAGCATATGAATCGGCCAAGCAAGCGATGGTCAGATATACTGCGTCCCCTAGTTCTGACGTAAATGTCAGCAGTAGACGTCCAGGACGCTGAGAACCCTGATGCCTTGTAAAATAGCCAAAGTATGGTTAAGACTCTGAGTCCGTTTCGGTACCTCAGTGTTTCTCACCAAATCACAGATAACATTCTTCAAGACACATATTCTCAAAACTCAAAAGCCTGCTATTTTGGGATCTAGTTAAGCACCACTCGCAGCCAGCCATAGAGCAGAACAGGCGTCAAAATGGCGGAATTTTGTTTTAACCGAGTAAACATTCGACCTCCAGACAGCCTTCGTACAATTGTGAGTAATGATAATAATTTAAAATATCTGAAACAAAAATATATTTCGCGTCTTGACTCGTGCCAGCTTTTTTTTCGTTGCGTGTATTATCTAGATTAAATAATTACTTCTAACAAGGAAACGCAAAGATTTAAAAGAAAATACTGCGTTAATTATTTCGACTTGTAAACTGACGGCGCAGACAAGTTATTTCAAAAACAAAGCATTTTGAAACAATGGAGTTCTGAAATACTAATGAAAATATGTACTTGTTATACGTAAAATATTTTGTGAAATTTTCTTGATATTGCTTACTCAAATTCTTTATTCCGCTAACGCCAACCCCTAGAGACGTGTTCACAATGTTAGCAATATTATACACTGAATAAATAGTGGTTGAAAATATTATTAAGGTTACAGGCCACTAAAATGAACTAATATTTTTTCAATAGTTGAGATCTCCGACTGTCCGTCTCGTAGTGTAGTGTTTGGTGAGCTAGGCTAACATTCATAAAGTCACGGATTCGATTCCCGACGTTATAAATATGAAATATTTATTTCATTGTTATTTTTTAAATAAAAGCTTTTCATATGCCTGCCGCTTGCGCTTAAACGAAAGACTTATCTTGCCTTTATGTAATAAAATATCAAGATTCACTGCACTTTTTCTACCGACGCAGTGCCCTATGCACCATTAGGTGCGAGTAAGGGAAAGTCGGAGGCGTAGTTTATAACTCTCCTTTCTGTAAATTTGATCAAAAAGGACGGTAATATCAAAAGGACAGCGCGGCGTAAAGATAATTCCGGGAGATATATTTGACTAGTTAGTGTTTTAAGATATTTTTTTAAATCACAATTAAAATATGCATTTATTAAATCACTTTAATAAATAACTGTTATAATTGCAAAAGGCATCCGTAAATTCTTATTGATCGTTAACTTTGTGTATAAAGAAGATGACCGGCAATCAGAAGGGCCCAGGTTCATATCTTGGAGCGAACGTTTATTTTTTCGAACGTAACGTTTTTCCGTCAGGTTTGTAACGACCGTTACGTTGGAACGACTCAAATGTGCTAAGGCTTTTAGATCCTTGAGCATTTTCTGAGACAGCACTTCACACAAAACAATATGCCATTGTAACACCTTTTGGGATGGGATGTTTTGTCCAACGCTATGAATATTATTTACATCCGCATCATTAAAATAAAATATTATATGATATCTATGTCTTCTTTAAGACTCAGACGTCTAGATACTGTTATTGAAAAGGAAAACCTTTTCAAGTAAGATCAAACTCTAGGATGTTCAAAGAACGTTATTATTTATTTCATATTTAATTAAAGGTGTTGAAAAAATCTGTCTTTTTACCAAATGAGAAGCGAGAAATTTCTCGGAAAAAAAGTCTGTACATCAAATAAGGTATTATGGATTGTGTAAAATACATTTAGAATTATTTTGAGTAGGTAAAGACTGAAAAATAAGAAAAATAACGACACTAAAAATAATGAAAAATACGGAATTCAATTAGATATTAAAATTTTCATCGTATTACACAGGCTGTTTCAGGAGTAAACAAATCTCTCAAGGGGGATGTTGTGAATATTTAATGAACCTTCGCCAAAATAAAAAAATATCTACTTGTATAGCGGTGAAAAATTCATCTTTGTGCGAGAATTTGCCATAGATAATTCAGATTCCGTATGAATTTACAAAAAATACATACCACATATCTTTCTTAGCCTACGGACAATGCGATGCTTAACAATTCTCCCCATTTTTCACGTTTCTCGGTTTTCTATTTTCAACCCCTAACACTCTTTCCGCCTTGAAATAACTTTGGGATTCTTTGTAAAAGAACTTGGTCAAATACACCAAAACTGCAAGAGTTATATAACTAGGTACAGAGTTACTGTGAAGACTTAAACATAATATGCAATCCCAGTAGTAATACCTACCTTTATTAACAAATTATTAAAATTTAACTGTCTTAAATGCATTTAATCTAAAAATACTAACTAACTAACTAACCATCACGCCATTTACCCGAAGGGGTAGGCAGAGAGGATAGAACGCCACACCACTCTGTCTTGGCATACTTCTCTTGCTTCTCCACATTCATACATCTTCTCATGCATGCACGTCGATTATTCCGATTTCTTACATGCCCACTTTCAAGCACTTAATTTACTTGATCATCATCTTGTCTTGCATTTTATCTGGACATATTATTTTTAATATATTAGTTAAGTTTAGTTAAAAGTACTATTTGAATTGTTTATGTACGATTAATAAAAGAAAAAAGTAAAAAAATGATATCAAATACCTGATAAAATTTTACCATAGTGGTAGCGCATTTAGGCTACCGTTTATGAGGTCGCGGTTTCGATTCACGTAAGTCAGCATGAAATATTTATTTAAGTACATGTTATTTTCATATTAATATTTCATGTGCGATACCTTGGACCAGTACTGAAGAGTATGACTAACAATCTTACCTTCATGTAATAAAATAATCAACAAACACTGCACTT
>JAGVSP010005572.1:0-10744 GCA_022494985.1 Micrasema minimum
AGAAAAATATTTATTTAAACTTTATGAAATAAAATAAAAATTCAGCATAGCACGGTAGGCTAACATGAGCAGGCAATTGATTAAAATATTACAAGCATTGCTTTTACTACTACTTTCCCTTATCCGCACCCGATGGTGCATAGGGCACTGCTTGGTATACCAAGTGCAGTGTGCCTTGATTATTTTATTACATGAAGGTAGGACGATCAGTAGGACGCTTCAGTACCAGTCCAAGTTATCACACGTGTAATATTAATATGAAAATCAGATGTGAATCAATATTTCATATTGACGCCCTACGGGAATCGAACCCGCAACCTTTAATACATGAATAAACTAGTATTTTTTTTATATAAATCATCATCACCGCACCATGCGTGGAGCATAATATGGATTTCAGCTGCCAGTTTAATTTGCGTACATATTATGTGCTCAAAAAATAATATTTGAATTCTCGTATGAGAGTAAGTACTCAAAATTTATCAAATATTTGATAATTTATCCGTTTATTTTCAAAGATATTTTTCACCTCTTAGGTACATGTAAATTCAAAAAAAATGAGTGAAAGTTTAGCAGAAAAATTCATTACGTTACAGACTAAAAATGAAGAACTTTGATTAAAATTACATAGACAATTAAAAAACAAATAACGAAAATATATTACCAAGGTAAACCTACATAGTGTATTTACATGAAATAAACAAAAGAAAAAACACTAAACTTTTATAATTGACTCATAATGTCTTTGATGGAAATAGAATCCAAAATCAGCGCCACAGACTTCATAATTGAAAACAAATAATTAAAATCGTTAATCTAATAAAATAATTAATCCAGTATTATTCTCAGCCCGCCATATGTGCGGCGCTCCTTGTTGATTTCGTAACACTCATACATCGCCATATGCCCTGCGGTTGTCCACGCGAAGGTCACTTCGCTTGCTCTACATTACATGCTGGCCTCTGACCTTACCGGAATAGCTGTATCTATCCTGACCTGACCTGACCTGATGCTACATGGACATGTAGCATCGCGAAGGTCGCTCCGCTCTCTCTACATTACATCTTAACGGGATAGCTGTACCTATCCTGACCTGATCTGACCTGACCTGATGCTATATGTCCACGCAAAGGTCACTCCGTTTGTTCTACATTACATGCTGGCCTCTGACCTTACCGGGGTAGCTGTATCTAACCTGACCTGACCTGACCTGATGCTACACGTCCACGCGAAGGTCACTCCGCTTGCTCTACATTTCATGCTGGCCTCTGACCTTACCGGGGTAGCTGTATCTAACCTGACATGATATGACCTGATCTTACGCGCGAAGGTTACTCCGCTTGCTCTATATTTCATGCTGGCCTCTGACCTGACTTTATGCTTTCTAACTTAAAGCCTGGTGTTATCAAGTCCATACGACTATTGATTGAGTTGGCATTAATTTCATATTATTTAAATCAAACTCGATTTTGGTTCTATTAACTTATTTTCATTTAGTGATAGCTTTTTATTTTCTTTGTACTTAATTCAGGCTTTTCTTATAAAATATTCACTATCACAATTTTTTGTTGAAAACAGCAATTAGTTATAGTTTTTTACATTGTGGTATTTTATGTAATGCAGGTAGGAACTGTTATTTCCGACTCTAGAAATAAACTCCGAAATTGAAATATTTGGACACTTTTAATCAGTCTTAAATCTTTCTTAAAACTCATGATTTTATTAAATAATTATTCTAGATGTAAATGTCGCTTTACATAATTAATAAGTTCAAGAGTCACGCATTGGATTATTTTCTTTGACTGATAGACAGAAACACGAGTGCGGTATACCGCATTAGCCTCAAGGGACAAATTATGGCTTATCGATGGCTTAAGTTGCAAATGAGTTACCTCCAATTTTAATGCTGTTTTATTTTAAAACGTAATAAATAATCAAATAATTTTATGGTATTTTATGAAATACACTATTATTTCTCCTCTGACTAATAAGAAATAAATTACTATTATAAGCCCCGAAATTGAAATATTTGGGTACCCTTATCATAAAAAGAAAAAATCTTTATTATTATTTATCTATTCGGGAAAAATAACATCATATTTTACAAAAATAATTATGCAATATTGAGAGAAAAAAAAAAAGCAAAAATAGGCCTTAATTTTTTTCATAAATTATTCTGAATTGGATTCAAAGTAGGTTTGAATTGCATAAAAATAAATGCAATCGATTAAATTTCAAAATAATTAAAATACATATTTACAAATTCTGAACTTGGCTTATAAGAATGAAGACTGTCATCCTAAGGCTATAGATTTCATTTACACAATTAACTCTTTTTTTACTATAAGTTAGTGTTTTGCGAATTTTGTGATTTTTACGTCACGCGCGCTTATTAATTTTACGTGTATTACTAATTATTATAAAAAACTGTGTATTTTCTGTCTCCTGTAAAATATGTTTAGGTGGAGATGGTTAGTTTACAACTCAAGCTATCGCTATTATTACACCACACGTCCGTTCTATTGGAGGGCTGTTTGTGTTGATTATATTAATAATAGAGCCTAAGGGCAGTGACGTCAGGCCTGCAGATATAGAACCTACTACCTACCTATCTACCCCCGAGGCTGTAATTATTTCTGTGTTTTAGTGCATTGTACTGATATGTGTGTGTTTGACCTCATTATTAGTACGAATATAATATTGATTTGAATAATTAACAGGATCCAGAGAACCTGACCGCATTGGCAATTATCTGGGTAAATAAAAGAGCAACATTTTGAGTGTGTCCAAATACTTGTAGACAAAAACTGAGAGATGATAGTCTCTGTTGAGATGTCAAATTGTAAATAAAAGAGCTTTCATTATGTATTTATTTTGAATTATGTAGCTCCTGAAGTATTTGAATTATGTATAAAAATATCGTCAAATTGAGTATCGATATTGAAAAAAGGCCTAAGAATCTTCGAACAAGAAGGGGCGTTTCCATAAAAATTTCCTATAAATATACGCTTCCTAGGGTTAATTTCATGGCAACACTTATTATCAAATTCCATAGTCTAAAGACTCCAGCACTTAGGCCAATACACGAAACGTGTGACGTAGATGTCTAGTGATGACGTAGATGTCTAGTCATGACGTAGATGCCTATTGATGACGTAGTGGGTAACTAGACACCTCAGACGCGGTAGTATTTTTAAAGTATGGATTGTCACATTGCAAATCATTTATCGAAATTATAAGTTTAAAAAAAGTTATGTAAAAAAGGTTATTGGTAATATGCCATTTAACATATGTATTTCGTATCATCTTTCTCTCATACCGTATTTTTCCAACTTATGTCTTTGGTGTCTACTTTATTTCGTAAAACTGTAATTTATATTATTCTTGTAATAAGAAGGATGAAAGTAGACTGAATGCTGTTGAAATGCGATCTCTCAGGCAAACGTGTGGTAAGACTACGTATGATAGGAGTACAAATGTTGAAATTAGAGCAGAGCGCAAGGCTGAGATAAGCATTATTGCCAAACTAAGAAAGGGCTTTACGATGGTTTGGTAATGTGGAGCGAATGAGCTAAAATAAGTTTAAATGCAAGTGTGCCTGGATGTAGAAGCCGAGGAAGGTCGAGAAAGACATGGCATGACCAAGTACGTCAAGCACTTGAAAGTGGACATGTGTAAAGTCGGAATAATCGGCGTATGTGCATGAGAAGATGTATGAATGTAGAGGAAACAAAGGAAGTATGTCAGGACAAAGTGGTATGGCGTTCTATCCTCTCTGCCTACCCCTACGGGGAAATGGCGAGATGGTTAGTTTGTTAGTTAATTTGTATAACATGTTACTAGTTTGAAGACGCCCGTAACAGAAAGCGTTAAGTGGTCAAATAAATAAAAGTGGAAGTGTAGCAAGAAGATTTATTTAACTTTCATTAGTTATATTAAAATAATTAAAATACATATTATTACAGTTACTTTATACATCCGTTGTTCGTTAGTTTACCTATTGGTAGATAGATTGGAAACTTTTCAAAACTCTAAGCGGAAACATTGATTATACAAACTAAACACCGCCATTGATTAAACAAAATTATGTATTTATTTATATCACAAAGTTCAGAATCTGAATTAAACCCATTTATTTCAATTTTCAGTTACGACGACGAAAATCTTTGATGGAAAATAACATAATCCTAACTTTTAGGTAAAACCAAAATTTAGATGTTTTTTCAATTGCTATTATTGAAAAAATACACATAGGGTTGAATTATTAACGTAAAACAATGAAAACTACTTCTACTTTCCCTTTTCCCGCACCTTATGTTGCATAGGGCACTGCATTGGTACACCAAGTGTTGTGTACCTTAATCATTTTTATTTCACGAAGGTAGGATGATCGATGGATCGATCGATGATCGAAAGAATCGATGATGGTGCCTGGATGTAGAAGTCGAGGAAGGCTGAGAAGACATGGCATGATCAAGTACAAAAAGTGCTTAGAAGTGGTCATGTGAAGAGTAGGAATAATCGGCGTGTGTGTATGAAAAGATGACTGTATGAATGTGGAGGAAGCAAGAGGAGTATGCCAGGACAGAGTGGTGCAGCGTTCTATCTTCTCTGCCTTCTACTTCTGGAAAACCCTGACCGCGGATGCACGGGTGGATGTCTGGGGTGGGGGGCTTGGCGAGGCAGTATGCCGGTCTTTACACGGTTGGTAATTACTAATAAATAATGATCGGGGTAGAAACTAACATACCCTACCACTGTTAATTTGGGCCGACTCTGGTTGGTTTGGGTGATGGAAACAAGGACAATTATAATACATAAGCCGAGACAGTGGTAGGGGCAATGAAAGCATTTGTTCGCGTACATAACGTAAATTCATCCGTATTTTTTATCACACTAACAATCTTAAAATCGCGGTTTAGCTTGTTGAAAAAATCGGTAGAGTTGGCTGGACTGAAAAAAGACTCAATAGTCTTTAAAGCAGTCTAGGGAAAGGGTGGGGCTTTCATTGTTGCCTTCTACTTCTGGGAAATAGCGTGATGGTTAGTTATTAGTTAGATTAGATTGGGTGTTCGAACTGGGAAGCTTTAGACTCAAAGACCACGACGCTACCACTGGGCCACCACCCGTTCATGGAGAGAGAAAGGAATTTCGTTTGCCTTTACGTATTAATTTTACAAAAATTCCCCGGTTTACTAAACCATACGACCTACAAAAGACTCCATCATGTCTGGCTTTATACGAGTGATAAGAGTATGAATAATATCGGAACAAGTTATGATTTCGTAATAAAGCTGAGGGCATATGCAATATGCATGCTCTTTGGTTAAGCTTAAAAAGTACCTACCGCTTGTACACCGTGTTTCAAAAACTAGAGTCAAATTTTTACTATCAAATACTCAAATACATATACTAGAGTACCTACTTACGTACTTACACTGTGTTATTTATTTACAAAACCAGCACATTCATTACAGAATACATATAGTGCATAAAATATGTTAGTAGTGAGCTGCTCAATGTTGTTTTTGATCTTTGTTCAAACTATTCAACTCATAATTCTTTGACTGTTAATGTACTGTTAAATAATTTAAGACAGTGTTTCTTAACCGGGGCGCCAGCGCCCCTTGGTGGGCGTTTTTAAATTTTTAACATTTAGGGGGCGCTGCAGAAGGTCGAGTGGGCATTGTATCAATATAGAAAAAAAGCTTATATACGAGCTATGCACGCACACTGATACACTTTCTTTAAGCGCTTTGATTTTTCAAGTTTTGTTAAATAAACTACACTTTCACGCGCAAAAAAATTACTGAGGCATAATAATCAATATCATGGTATTCATATATCATAAAGGCCCATTCAAAAAGGTTCAAAATATCATCTAAAGCGGAAGACTTCACTAATCGACGGGTATTGTTATTAAAGTAATCAATAAAATAAAGTCCCATCCCTTGAATGATCTATCATTATTAAAGGCGATGAATAAATAATGTTTTTTATTAAAATATAATAACTTGTTATAATATATATAAAAATTATTTTGTATAAGGAAATTCATTGTATGAATTTCAGTTTTTTTGTGGGGGGCGTTGGATAATTTTACTGTGGAAAAGGGGCGATTCTTTCAAAAGGGTTAAGATACACTGATTTAAGAGAACCTTTAATTGGCTTCATCCTGTGTGTTTTTTTTCTCATTTATAAGCTGTATGTTCTCTAATAAATAATATTTGGAACGTTAGTTTGTATGACCAATAAACAGGGCTTTGAATAGTTACAATAAAAATTATATAAATATACACACATACACAATGCCTAAATAATAATGATGGAAAAGGGGGAATGAGGAAGAGTAGAAGGATGTTTGAAAAAAAATAATTTACAAAATGGTTATAAAGGAAAGCCAATAAAAAATTGAAAAAAAACGTGATTTTCTTAATAATATTTTAAGCGTAATGACTGACCATTTTATCTTCATGTAATAAGAAAAATGATCAAGACTTGCACTTGGTGTACTTATGCAGTGTCCTATGCACCATTGGCTGCGGATAAGGGAAAGAAGTAGTAAGTTGTATTTTTAGATTTGGTGTCTTTGAATATCAGCAGATATAAAGCAGAAAAATTTTGTACGTTTAATTTTTATGCAAATCTAATTGGGTTTTGTAAGAAATGCGATCGGTGACGTCACCGATGTAATTTCTTCAACCACCCATTAAAATATCACGCATTCAAAGTAATGCACAATGTCCACTTGAATGTTATTCTGCTGTTAAAAGAAAAATTAATCACAAAAATAAAAATAAAGTGGTGTCGAAAACTAGGAATCCTACTGGTTTGGCCATTATTGATACTCCTGGTGATAGGTAGTTCGAATTCCTTCCGAAATTTATTCCCTACCTTCATCTATTCCATTCCGATTTGTCACCTGTTTTCCAACTCCATTTCAGCCTCGAAAACCCGCTCAGCGCAGCAGCATTACCTCGAACTCGTCATCATTCGTTCTTCCCGTTAAATCCAAGACCTGTTCTTCCTTCGTTCTTTTCCATCAAAATCCCCTCGTCATACTCGCTCCATCTCCAAGCTTCCCAGAATCCAATTCCCGAAACCCCCCTCGGTGAAAGTGAGTAATAGTGTGCTGTGCCCCTCGTTTTGTGTCCCGCCAAGTCAGTTCGACGTGGTGTTTCCAGAGTATTCCAGGATACTTCGCCCTTCCTGGTGGTCCTTCATCGTCATTTCCCGCCCTTGTTTAATCCAGCTCTGGTAAGCCCTTCTTCCATTTTCTGAAACTCGAGAGTTCTCATCGTGGCGGATCTACCTACCCTAACGCAGGCGTTGGCCAGTTTGCACGTGATGCCCACTGGTCTTGACTCGGTGAATAGAGGTTCCAAACATCAATTTTAGAATTTGTTTTTGTTGAAACTTATAATAAATGTTGGAAGTCTAGATGACTGAGATTAACTTGTTGAAAATTACTTCTAGAATAACCCTTTTCCATTTTTTTTTTCAAAATCAGTCGAGTTGCAAATCACTCTGTATATGTATACTAGACTTACGCACGGGGACTGGATAATTGGATAAGCCACGTTCTCTCGACATTGACCGAGAGACGAAATTGTTGCCACGTTTTACATAATCGTTTATACTGACAAGCCATGATGTATTATCAACCATCAAATTATGTTAATTTTAATTAAAAAGACGTGTTATCGTGCACTGTTTATACGCGTATATATTTATTTATATTTGTAGTGGGTAGTATACCTCACACTTGGTCATATTAATATTATTTATTTATTATTATATTAGGTAAAATTAGGGCGACTGAAAATTTTTCAACGCCTTTCCAAAGTACATCACATATGAAATATTTTTCGGCAGTTTGCGTAAGAACTGCGGGACACGCCATTTCCCCTTCCCCAAGGGTAGGCAAAGAGGATAGAACGCCACACCACTCTGTCCTAGCATACTTCTGTGCTTCCTCCACATTCATACAAACTCTCATGCACGCACGTCGTATATTCCGAACTTCTTACATGCCCACTTTCAAGCACTTGTTAAACTTGATCATGCCATGTCTTTCTCGGCCTTAAATCCTCAAATCAATATTTAATATCGATCCATCGACTTATGATAATCTTAAATTTCCTGTTCATTCATTTCATTTGTAATTATAAACGCCACACCACTAAACTACTAATACATACTTTTTTCTTTTATCCGCCCCATGGTGCATAAGGCACTGCATTGGTACACCAAGCGCAGTGTCTCTTGATCGACTTTTTACATGAAGGTAGGATGATCAGTCTTACGCTTTCAGTACCAGTCCAAGGCATTACACATCGGCCTTAAATCATATCAAATAAAAATATTTCATGTAGTATTACGGGAATCAAACCCGCGACCTATGTACGGTAGCCGAATATGCTACGAGGCGGCTTTAAACAGTAAATGATATACGAATAAACTAATATCTAAGAATATCTAAACTTTCCATTAATATTCCCCGTAAAAAACCCTTCGTAACAACCTCTCTGGTACATACTAACTATAGAAAAATGGTATATATGGCGAGCCTCCAATAACACCAAGTCGTATGTATCTAAAACAAAACGGAGAATATATATTTATTTGAGAATAACCCATGGGGATGTGCGGCGATTGCTTTTCGAATGAAATCACACTTTGTTGATGACATTTTGTTGAGTTAGAATTTTTTTTTTCTTTCTTTCTTTTTTCTAACTTTTAACTCACTTTTATGTACATATAATATTTTTTCTTCCTTATTACGATGAGAATATTTTTCTTCCTAATTTTTCTTCCTTTTTTACCTATTTTTGTTACTACGGTAAAAAACCTCTAATTGGTCTACTCTGTTTTCTTTTAATGTTTATTATAATGATTATTTTACTGTTGGTTTTCCTATAAATAAATAAACTTTATTGTTACGAGTGTTAATTATTTTTTTAATTCATCTAAGAAGCTGTCTGGCAACCAGAAGGACCCGGGTTCAAATACTAGAGTGAACCGTTATTTGATTTGATGAATGCGCGTTGTAACAATGATTTTTCTATCTTTCTCTTCGTGTGATTATCAGGAATTTCCTAATCATATATTATCCGATAACTAGTTGTATGCAAAATCTCGACATACTGGCCTATTTGGCAGAACTAAAACCACTAGCGTCAGTCGTAACGGAATCGCCATTAATTCACCATTCATTAAAACTAGCACAGACTTAAAAAATAAAAATAAATATTGTGGTTAGCAAGTATTTAGAGTGAAAAAAACAATTTCTAAACAGCACTCCATCAAATTTCTAGACGATTGATTTGACTAAACATTTAAATAATAAATATTATGTTTTTTTAATTTTTTTAAGTCACATACAGCGAACAGCCGAAAGTAAAAAAGCTCTTGATATTTGATAAAATCAATTCGTCTTTAGCGAATGTCAGTTGTTGTAACTTTGCAAATGAGTTTTCTACATATCAATCAAGGTGAAAGTTTAGAAAAAATATTTCGGGAAATATTTAGTACGTGATGAAAGTTTAGAAAAAATATTTCGGGAAATATTTAGTACGTGATACCGGGATACCGGGTTACCGGGATACCGGGATTTAGTACGTGATACCGGGACGGCCACTGACTGATCATCTTATCTTCATGCAAAAATATATTTGTGTACCTGTATACATGTGGCTCAATCACAGATGACTATCGACGTGATAACGATATCTCACCATGGATGTTTAACGTTTTCGCGATCACAATGGAACGTCCGTTAAAAGTTATCGATCGGTATTATTAATTACCGCTTTCACTATGGAAAATACGCCAAAACTGTGAGTAAAGTAAAATAATTTAGTTTTATAGAGTTTTAATTGTTTGTGCACAATTTATCATGCCATTTATTTGCTTTAAATCAATTTGAGAAAGCAATAAAACGAAACATTTGTCAAAGTATGCTTTTTCATCTATGGCGCTTGGCAACGCGACCGTGATATGAACGTATGTTCATTGTGATCGGTCAAATTCTTAGCACGTTTTTAAGCACGTCGACAACCATCTGTAATTGAGCTAATGGTGTAACAAAGCTCGTAGTACTAACAACCCTATCTACATCATATTTGGAGTCGAATGACTAATAGATTTTTTTTATCTGAGCTTTAACAATTTTTTTTAAATGCTTTCATAAGTACCGAAAATTCAGTAGTTTTGCACAAATTCTTATTAAAATTCAATTTTTTTTATTTGTTTGCTTTACGGATAGTATTAATTTGAAAAGTAAATGATATTTGAAAACAATTTGAAAAAAATTATCGAAAATTCAACTTCCATAAAATTCAATAAAAAAAAATCGACTTCAAATATGACGTAGATTCACTGGTTTCCCGCTTGTACATCGAGTTCTTACACGGTGTATATATATTGCAAAAATATATTTGCTCTTAGAAAAATATCAATACAGCACCCATATTATAAATACAAGCATTAATATGATTTTTTTTAAAATCTGAAACAATATCGATAAATCGGAAAAATGTTGAAAGTGATATAACTAAATATCTAGATGCTGATAAAATATTTCTCCTACCGATTTTGTCAGTTAGTTAGCATGATTACAGATGATATGATAAACTTACTTATTACAATATGATATTTATCTTGTAGATAAAAAGCATACCATTTTTGAATTAGTGTCGTCAAAAATCAAACATACCCAAAAAAATATTTTTATTTAATGCCT
>JAGVSP010005573.1:0-10125 GCA_022494985.1 Micrasema minimum
AAAAAGAAAAAAAATTTTTTGGAAAAAAAAAATTTTTTTACTGTTTTCAATTTTTTTTCTGTTTCAAATAAAAAACAATAAAATATTTTTTAAAAATAATTCCTTGCCCCTTATTTAACAAAAAACGAACCAAAATGACCGGGTCAAACGACTGGAATTTAAATCGAGACTGACGCGCGGGGGATGACATTTTGATCCCCCCCCCTCCCCCCAGGGGGGGGGGGGACGTCCCAACCGGGTAATCGCTCAGTTTGACAAAGGAACAACTGTCCCAAATTTTGATGCTTTAATCACATTTGAAAGGGTCCCTTATAATTGTCAGTAAAAACCCCATATTAGAGCCAGACAGGATGGGGGAAAATAAAACATTGGTCGCGAATAACCTCGTTTTTTCCGCTTTTTCCCATTTAAAAATGAACTTTTAAAAAATTTAGGGACAATCTCAAAAATCGGTAAGTTGTGCGGACCAAAAAAGACCAAATCTTTAAAAACAATTTACAGAAAGGGTGGGTTTTTCGTGTAGGGGCATTTTGTGGACGATTAAAAAATGCCAAGTTTTTTTTGGGTATTGGCACTATAAATAAAATTTAAATTTTTTCAATTTAGGATCTAAAAAAAACTTTAAAAACTCTTTTTTGCACCCAAAATCCTTTTCTTTTTCCTGCATACCAAATGAATAAATATGTAAATTTTATACCTTTTCTTTAAATTCATTTTTATTATTTATAAGGTAGTTTTGTTGTAACTGAATTTTCCAAAACATAAAATACGATATATACCTAATATACCCATATAAATGTAAAATAAGGGCCCTTTTGTTTAAATTTGCTATCGACCGACTTAAAACAAAAACCCATGACACATCCAAAAAAAACAAGGGAAAAATTGAATATTTATTTACAAAATAAGGATTTAAAAGCACTATTGTATTATTATTTTTAAACCCTCCATGCCCATCGCCTTTCCGCAAAATTTTTTATAAAAAAAAATTACAAAAATTCTATAAAAATTATTTTTCTTTTTAAAGCACACTTTTAAAAGTAAATATACTTATATTTATTTATCAAATCAACAAATCTTATATTTTATTTTATTTTAATTTTTTAACCTCAACAGGCCAGGAGGCCCAATTACAGAGGGGAACAACGTCACAAATATGTTACGAATATTATATGTACCGAATATTTTGATACGCACACGCATTATTATTATTTTATATATTTTTAAACTTCTTTTATAGAAACAAACGGTTATATTCCCATGAGTAGTTAAAGAACTTATTGTGATTGTGATGATAGAACAAATCTGGTTGTATAACTCATTCCTAAATTCATAAGCACTATTTTCATTGATGTCTAAGCGGCTTCTATATGAAAATAATGAACTACGTAGAGGCAGGAAGGAGAAGAGGAATTGGGAACATGATACGTTGTTTAGATTCATGTTAAATTTAGATTCATATCAAATTAAATGTGAATCAAAATTAGTACCAACTAAAAAAAAAAAAAAATAGTTGAGATAAGTTACTTTATCATTCCAAATAACTATTTCGGCTTTTAAAATAATTGCATTTTTTTATCACTTACGAATCGATAGCGAAATGTTATAATAATACAAAAATATTAGTAATACATCAAGTGGCCACTTAACCCAGCCAATGACAGGTCATAAGCCCTGTAAACGCCTAGATATCCACATTCCCTTCCAAACTTCTCGTCTCTGTTGAGATGTCAAATTGTAAATATTATAACACTTTATCGAAGTAAAAATTTTTTTGCAGTTTTATTACAAAAATTAGTATAAGTATAGGTAAAGCATATGGAATCTACAAGCTGCCTCCATACTGTATACATGTATGATGTAACTCATAATATTATATTATTTTTAATTAAGCGTAAAATTTTATCGTGGGGAGCTTAAAGTTTTATCGTCCTTCGACGCATCAGTTACGTAGTTACGTTCGTTCTGCCGATTGCAGGTTAAGGGTTAATTCCGCGAATATCACTCGCGATAGAATTATACCCTGTAATCTGACGTCATACGTCTTATCTGACTGGAACAATACTCGTTCTGCGATTTAAGCTGGCTTCATGACGAAATATTGCCCATAGTGATGCGCATAACCGGATATCCGTAACTCGTATTTTACATTTGTGTATAACTGGTTATGAAGGAAACAATTATTCTTGCCGAAATTTTTTGGATAAGTTTTTTTTTCAGTATCGGCATAAAAAAGAAAAACGTCCCAATATAACATATTTTAATTTATTTTTAAAGAAACATTTGAGCTTGAAATATTTCAATTTCGGTCTGCTTTCAAATAACTGTGCCAGAAAGCAGGAAACAAGTTGCACTGGAGTGGGATTCGAACCTAGATATTCTAACCCGGAGTCCCCGAACCTACCACTAGACCACAACCCGGTTCAAGTATAGAGATTTTGTCAAGCGCAGCGGCCTAGTCATTTTATTAACGATTAATCTTACATCCGTTGTCTCCATACGTTAAATGGATGTCACATAAATACTGGTCAAATATATTTAAATGATGTTTACTAATTTATAGTAACAGATGAAAAAATAATGAGCAGTAAAACAACTATCGGATTGTTTAAATATAGATTTCAAAATTTTCTACCAATCTCATCAAAGGTGAATCTGGCTCAGTCTCTTCTTCTTTCTTCTCTTTGTTTTGCAAACATTTGCTACATTGATGTTAATGTTGACCTTAATAGTCGGATAGATCGCCTTCAAAACAACTGCATCCGTTTCGTTTTCAATTTGAAAAAATTCGAACACGTCTCATCCTACCGAAAGGAATTGAAATGGCTTTTCCTTTTATACAATATTCTTAATAAACCCAACTGCACCGAGATACCTAGCAGATAATTTTATTTACCTCTCTGAGCATGGACTATCACTATGCTCATCGAATGAAAAAAACACTCTGTACTCCTAGGCATCACACTTCTTTTTTTACGAAATCATTCACTGTCCAGGCCGCAAGTCTATGGAACGATTTACAACGGGATGTAAAAGATGCGCCCTCCGTATTTGTTTTTAAGAAACGTCTGAAGCATAACTACCTCTCCTCAAACCTCTAAAACATCCTTCATTCACCCTCTTCCCTATCCCTTTCCTTCCTTCCTCCTTTCCATTTCCCCAGTCATATTTTAGTAAGTACCTATGTTAATCTTGTCAGTAATGCTATGTAATTTTAAGGCTGTGTATTTTCCACCAATACTCGGTACAATAAAAATCATCACTAAATAACTGAGGGTTGGTTGGAAGATATAACTTAAAAGCAATAAGCCCGCTCTTGTACTTTTGCTATGTAATTGTACTTGAAGTCTTAAATAAAATAATGGATACAACGTTAAGTCAGATGGATATCTAGTTGTTATGAAATAACTAACGTGTATAATGGCAACCGGTTATTAAATTTATCCGGTTATCCGACAAAGAAGAATATCTGAATAACGCGAAAGTAATAACTGGCTATGCGCATCACTGGTTGCCCAGTTCCTAATCTGGCTCCAGTCAAGCGACATGTTGCGAGAGATTAACAGCCTCGATATAACGTATTATGAATTTAAGCAGACGAGGGGTGACTGTTAATGTTTGAGGAATAAAATTAGTTGAAATACCACACTTGCAAATTTAACCAAGAGAGTACTGTAATGTAATAGACAATCAACAGCGAGTACACTGAGGGATCAATCCCACCTCCACCCGCGTAAAAACATATAAAATAAAATTATGAATTACATAATTCGATACCTTAATATGCAAATTGCGTAACTCCAAAATGGTTACTTTACAGGGCGGGCAAAAAACGAAATGGTGGAATTGCCAAATTTGCAGGGTTGCCAATACTAACGTGGCAGTTACCCATTTTTTTTGAGGTGGTTTTTAGGGCTTTTGTAATAATGTTGGACTCGCCCAATTTACTGAGCTATGTATTGAAATACAGACAACAAAATGTCATCATAAAATCATTTTGTCAAAAAATGGAATTACACAATTTGCATATTAAGGTATCGAATAACTTGTTTCTTTATTTCTGACACAATGAAAGCCCTACCCTTTCCCTAGACTGTTTTAAATACAATTGTGTATTTTTTCAGTTTAGCACGACTGTACCGATTTTTCAACTCTAACAATTCTAATTCGATTCCCGGTGATAACAGAAAAATGTGATTTTTCTCAAGCCCCGGTGTTTGTCATTATGTTCCTTTCTGCTATTGGGCCTAATGTCCTGTCCAAGTGGTCAAAATAAACATAAAATATATATATACAAGTACTTTTCTCCAGTTGAGTTTTGCCTATAATCTTACTGTTTCATTTCTAGTTTTTATTACAATAAACATAATAGTTTTTCCATCTGATCAGATTAAGTAAGCCATGAAATAAGGGATGTAGAAAACAGGCAATGTAGGTATAGTAAAAAAATAGAGAGAGCTTTATCGAAGAGTGTAGTAGGGAGTTTGTACGATTTCACCAGCACTAGAAATTTCTTTCCAACGGAACAAATAACAATATTACGACAAAATACGATACCAAGTAAAGCCGTTGCAAATGTTTCCAATATTCGGCTTCTGATTACTACTGGAACATATTTTTATTTATCTTAGGGTCTTGTGGTAACTAGTCGCACCATGAGTACTAAACTGCTCCAACTCAAAAAAATCACCATTTGGGATATCGCAAAAATGTTCGTCAATGAAGGATTTCACGGCCGGGATCCCACCGCCCTGGTCGACCGTCAATGACCAACTTCGGATGTACTCGGCGGAGTTGATGGATGCGGGCCTGAGGTGGGAGAAGGCGGGAGCTGGCCGGCGATGGGGTCTCCTGGAGGGATCTAGTGATGACAACATGCTCCAACGTGGTGAAAACATAAGAAAAGACTGTTTCGTCAATGAAACAGAGTGAGTTCATGAGTTCCAAAACTGGATTTTTGGACTCTTGGCATAAGAAAGAGAACGTTTTAATACGTTTCACATACAGAACACGGCGGTCGGTGAGCTGTAACGCGGCGTTTATAGTTCATTTTCGACAAGTTAAGACTTAGTTCAGTATTATATCATAGTGCGATATGTTTTCAATATTTGACTTCTGATTACGACTCGAACATGTATCATATATTTTTTTAAATCTTGGTCCTGTAGAAGCACGTGTAGTGTAAAAGGAATAAACATTACTTTTTTATAACACAATTTAAACATTTTAGCTAGTGTCTTATTACGTTACCATTTCCACTTCAACCAAGCAATTCGCTCCACCACGTCGCAGACCTTTGGTCTGGCGTCGATCCAATCGTTACTTTTTCGGTCTCTTAATGTTTATTCCCAAGCATAATCCTCCTCCATGCTCCTCTGTGCAACACTTGCAACTTAATGGAGGGATTGCTTGGTCAGAGTCATTGTTTTCGCGCCATAAGTAAGGACGGGCAGAATGCATTGGTTGAACACTCGAGTCTTGAGTGAGTTTGGGAATGGAGCTTCGGATGTGGAATTTAGCTTTTCAAAAGCCACCCAAGAGAGATTATCCTCCTATCCACCACGCTGGTCTGATTGTCTCTGCCGATGGTGATTTTTGTGACCAAGTATAAACATAGTTGTCGACTTTTTCCACGGGTAGAATTTTTTTCCATCCGTGTTGACGTTTGTCATCAATTACGTCCTTGGCTACATTCGATTTGAGTTCCAATTTGACCGATTACTCCTTTAGTTTACTAACTAGCCTTACTCACATAAATAAATAAACATCATAACTGCAATTCCCTTGTTTATTATTTATAGATTTTCCGGATTACATTTGTTTACCTTAATGTTATAAATTTTATACATCGTGGTTTTTTGGTGTTTTGGATACCGCATTTAAGGTCGGCGGGTTCAATTCCCCGACGGGATCAAAATGAAAAAAAAATATTTATTCAATCTATTTTTTAGCATTAAAAATATTTATTAATGATCATCTTGCTTTCAAGTAAAAAGTAAACAAAATCAGTCCTTAGTCAAAGGTTATAAAATGAAGTAATAATTATTTAAAAAAACACATTTTCGAACTTCCGGCAAAATTTTAATGAATGGCGCAGAATTTGTTTTCGCCTGAAGGGCGCCAAAAAACCCTAGAGCCGGCCCCGAGAAGAAAGCAATTGTTATTTTTATAGTAAATAAAAATACTTGTATATTTGAAAATTAATGGGCGGTATACACACTTGAATGAACTTTCTACATTACCTACCATTGAATTTGGATTCCTTTTGAACAACGAAAACAAAATTAAAACGAAATTACATGTATTTCTAATTTCTAACGAAACAACACTTTATAAATTTTTTCCCCTAGGTTTTCAGCATTTCCATGTAGGGGATTACAGTATCACCAAATTATCGTAATACAGCATTAATTGAAACCCTTCTGCGTAAATTTTGTCCTAATCCTTCCTGGATCCTTAATTTATGGGAATTTAATATCATGTGAGTAATTTTCTCGTATAATTGCATTACGAACCTCTTTTATTTATTCGTTTGAGTAATATTACAACACCCCTAATTAAATTACTTTCTTGTCTTTGATGTTGAGATCATTAATAATTTATGTTTTGGAAGCTTTGTGAATGGTCATTACACGTTTTAGTAAAATATTTTTTGTTAAGCAGATCAGAAACCGTGTGAAGTTTGATTTTATACTTTTACTAACCTGAAAAACAGCTTTACGATTTAAATATTGATTTGTCAAAGCTTTTTATAGTTTTAATCCGTATTTTTACAGTAAACATTTAATACTGTAGTGAAAAACTCAATCCGTTATATTTATAAAATATAACCAATTAGGATTAAATATTTAAACTTATTGCGTTTATTTCATTTGAAAATAGAAACCGAAAAGTTAATTTAATTACTTAAGAAATACAATAGGTGTGTAGAACATAAATGAAGGGAGTTATTGTGTGCACAGGCATAAGATATGATCCTATATTTTCAATGGCGGGTGATATAATAAAATTGTTCCATTTGGATTTTTACGCCATAAATTACAATACTCTAGATTTTACTATGGGTTTATTTTTCAATAATAAGAGAGAAAATTTATCAGGAAAATACGCAAAACAGGCAGTGGATTTAATTTCAGTAAATTATTACTCGAGTGTGTAAATTCGTTAATACACTATCCACTATTTATTAATTAATAATACTCCAATGAATTAAAACACAAAAAGAACCATAATTCAAAATAGAAAAACGAGTTGCATTGAGTATTGATACTCAAAAATAAATTTAAAAAGTAAACCGTCTTAATTTTTACGTAATTATATAAATAATAAAGTAACGATTAATGTCCATATTATAATATTCAACTACAACTGAAAATATGGAATATTATGCTATTAGAATGTGTTTTGTAAATCATTTTGTGTAAAAAACTAGTTCCGATTTTTCGAAGGCTTGTAAAATTAACAAAAAATTTTAATTCAACTCGTACCTATATTGTTGATGGTTCATTTTTAAATCAATATATAAAATGTTCTTTTTTTTCTTTGTTTCAGACCGTGTCTTGGCCGTACTACATAAAATGAAGCAGTTCATAAGACTTTCCTAATCAATAAAATAAATTTTTTTAAAATTTAAATAATATTTAAATAGTCCCGTTTGGATATAAATCTGTACTGTATTAATACAATACCGCCATAACACTCTGTGTTCAAAATGTTCATGTTAGTAAAAATAGCGCTAGATTGGAGATAGTAAAATAATGGTAATTTTCCTGAGAACTGCATAAAAATGAACGCAGAAACGGATAGATTTGATTTGAAAGCAACTGAAGCACCAAACGGCAGTTACAAATGAAGAGCATAACGCTGTGTACCCAGCGGACCATTCCGCATGTTATCTCCAGTAGTCTTGGAGTTTTATGCTGTGCTGTACCAGAGTGGGAAGCCGCCATCACTGCTGTCATTCTCTCCTTCATCATCAATGCCACGGTAGTAGAAAACATCTTGGTCATTCTTAGCGTTTTCACCTACAAACAACTTAGAATCGACCAAAACTTTTTCATCGTATCGCTATCAGTAGCTGATCTTACAGTCGCGCTTCTTGTCATGCACCCTTTAATGTAGCTTATTCCATCCTATGAAGATGGGAGTTTGGTATACTATTCTGCAAAATGTGGGTAACGTGCGACGTTCTATGTTGCACATCATCCATACTTAACTTATGCGCAATAGCGTTAGACAGATTTTGGGCTATCACAGACCCTATTAACTACGCACAAAAACGAACTCTTGAAAGGGTTCTAGCTTTAATTGGTGGCGTGTGTGTTCTATCATTAATCATCAGTTCTCCTCCACTGCTAGGGTGGAATGATTGGCCAGAGGAGTTCTTACCTGAAACTCCGTGTCAACTTACTTCCCAGCAGGGTTACGTAGTCTACTCTTCACTTGGATCATTTTTCATTCCATTATTTATCATGACGATCGTTTACATAGAAATTTACATCGCCACTAGAGAAGAAGGTGGCTGGCGGGAAAGAGCCAAAGCTTTCAAAAATTAACGCCCAGGCTATTAAAAACTGCAAAAAAAGAGTGCAAGATGCTCCACCTCCTCCTGACCAAGAGTCAGTCAGCTCAGAGACTAATCATAATGAGCATCCAAATGTTGATGATTCCGTAGCCAACGCTAAAGTGAAAGAAAACAGATTCAAAAAGAAGAAAAAAAAGAAAGCTGTCGAGGATAAGGCAAAGAACAAGCTTCTTGTACCTTCATTTCCTCAGGAAGAATCTGTGACTGATAATCCGGTGCATTCCTCAGGAGCTTCTCAAAGGCAAGTGGATGACCAGGTGGCTCTGCATCCAGTGTCTCAGCCAGCAGCTAAAAAGCCCGGACAAGTGTACCAGTTCATAGAAGAGAAACAAAGGATATCTCTTTCAAAGGAAAGAAGAGCTGCTAGAACGCTGGGTATCATAATGGGAGTGTTTGTCGTATGCTGGCTTCCATTTTTCCTGAAGTATGTAAATCCTCCCCTTTTGCCCAAGCTGTTGTCCTACAGACAAAGCTAATTAACTTCATCACGTGGTTGGGTTATATTAACTCCACCCTTAATCCTCTGATATACACAATATTTAATCTAGATTACAGAAGGGCGTTTAAAAAATTATTAGGTATTAAAATTTAAGCGTTTGAAATATTTTGAACAATGCGTAAAAAGTATATTTAGGAAAAACTGTAAAATATAGTGTCAATGTAAATTTTAGATGAAAACTGGGATTGAGTAGAAATAAATATAGAAAAAATTTAATAACGATGAACTCAACTGTAAAGTCTAAGTATTTTCAAATACGAATTTTCGAATACATTTAGGTTAATTTTTATCAAAAATTTAAAACATCGTTACTTTTGTTGCTGTAGTAAAAAATTATTATTGTATGTTAAACAAAATCAAAAGATTTTTTATTGATTATGGTTACATTGAAAGTAAGATTTCCATAAATAATTTAATCAAACAAATGTAAATTATTGAACTCTCTTCAAAAGTTGTTTTATGTGATAATAATTTGGTATTAAAAACCAAATATTATTTAGCATTAAATGCAGTAGTTTTTTTTTAAAGTTATGTGTACACACAGCAATGAAAATTTCCATGTTATGAAATTTATACGTAAGTTACATGTGTTAAAATACAATAATATCAATGTTTTACTATATTGATCGTGAGTGTCATCGCAAATATTTGAGCCCAATATTTGTGAGATAATTCAAAAATGTAATACAAAGGATAAAAAAAATTATGGATTAGCCACACAACAATTTTTATCATATTATAATGTTTCTAAGCATTTTTTAATAACATCAAATCTACCAGCTATTCAAATGTTTAACAAATCAGAAATTATAGTTGAACTTATTTTATCTTGTTTTCTTACATGTATTTATATTGTTTAGTTAAAGGCTCCAAGTAAACCAAGTTTGTGTAGTTGACGACAGTTATTTTCTTTTTCACCGTAAAATAAGGTATATACTTGAAGAGTCCTTGTTTTGAAATTGTAATAATATAACTCTCTTGTAGAGAGAGACATACACGAATAAGAAACCTAGTTTTCAAGTGTATCCTTAACTAAGAACTT
>JAGVSP010005574.1:0-10589 GCA_022494985.1 Micrasema minimum
AAGATTGCGCGATCATCCCCGGGCGTTATAAATTGCCTAATCATTTTTTGGTCCTTCGAGCCGGAGACCACGCGCACATTTGCTTTATTATCTCTCATTCTTTAATTATTGAACCAGTGACCTTCGGGTGAAGCGCTGAGCTTTCTGTTGGAAGATTGCGCGATCATCCCCGGCGTTATAAATTGCCTAATCATACATTCATTACACTACGGAGAATAATGTTAGAATATTAAATATAAATACTTGAAATACATTATTAACAATTGTCCCCGATTTATAATTAATAAATACTTACAAAGCGGTAAAATTTAATTTTAAGAGTGAACGAAAAATTGAGAATTAGTGATTTTGTACTTAATTCCTTCGTTTATTATGATTTAACAAATGTAGTCACAATCCCCGGGAAAAAAAATTATTGAGTAAATCTCGAAAAATGCGGTTTTCTAAGTCTTTTTTTATACACTTATACCTATAAACTAGAGATTTAAATCCAAATATTAATTTTCACCTTAAGATAATTTTTAGTTTGGCGTAACTTTTACTTTTACTTTGACTTCTTCCTGCTTAGTAAAATAGCAACACTATTATTCTATTATACATGATGTAACAAAACTCGTTTTACAACCCGAAAACTAGCGAATTCTACGTCATATTTGGAGTCGAATGATGACTTTTAAATCTGAATTGAAAAAAAATTCTCAAAAATGCTTCCATAAGTACCTACCGCAGATTAAGTAAAATTGCAAAAAAAAATATCTATGGGATAGTATTAATTTTACTTAATAAATCATTTAATAATTTGACTAATATTTCAAAAACCAATTTACAGAAGTTTCTTTAATGCAAGCTAAAACCTTATATTTACTTGACTATAAAGAATCTAGTGCAATGAAATTCTAGTTAAAAAGTAAATGCATTAAAAACGCTTTCCTTAAGCTGTAATCTTCTTTAAACGATGCTTAATTCAAGTTTGTAACTTGTACTAGCTGCAGCGTAGTGATTTTGAAGATGACTAAATAAACCTTAAAATCTTTATTAAAATTAAAAACTATTTAAAAGAACTAAAATTTTACCTCCTAATAAGGATGTTCGTTAGAATAAGTCTACCAAGTTACAAAAAATTAGCTTCGTAATTAAGATATTTGATTTTTAACAGAGGTGACTGTGTTAGCTTATGTGATACCTAGCGAGCGCTAAAGCGTAAGAGTGATAATCGTGCCTTCGTGTAACAAACGATCAAGATTCCCCGCACTTGGTGTATAAAAACCACCCCCTGAATTTTGTAGAGGGGGTGTTGGTGTAAACGCAGTGCGCTATGCACCCCTGTGTTGGCTTTTCACTTTAATAAGTTTGTTTCTTTCTTTTTCTTCTCAAATCACGAAAAATTACATTATTATAATTACATTTTGCGGAATAGATCTCCGTTAGTAATTTGTTCGAAATAAACTACGCTGCGACTAATTAGAAACGCTTAAGGCGAAAAATAATACAAATAAAATTCAGAGTTAAATAACAAATGTTCCTCCGAAGCCATAAATAATATTGTTTGATTAATCTAAGAAAAATGACAAGTCGAGTCATCTCGTCTGCTCAGTCTGCCCTTGGCGGACTTAGTGCTGTTGACCTGTCGTATTGTAATTAGTACCGTCTGCTGTGTTGTCTTCTAATACTGATATTACATTCAGACCACGTAGCACGATTAGTTGATTTAGTTGGGTAGTCCCCGTCTGGTCGCCCTCGCTTGCCTGAGTCCCTCGGGGCTGCGTTTCTAGGGACTGGCGTGGGTGTTCCTTGCCGGAGTCCTTCTTTCTCATTTCTTTGCGTATGACTGTGACTTGTTTTTGGTTAGGATGTGGATAGGGTGCGGCAGGGGACGCATGAAATAGGTCCGCTAGATAGGATGACTGGTTGAATATTGTAGGTTGTGGTTTGGACTCGGCCGAGGTTGCTGCCGCGTCTTCTCTGGGCGTAGTTGACGGAGGGCGGGCGGGAGGCTGCGGTTGGGCGGGTGCTGGTTGTAACTAACTACTAAAAAAAGGGTAGAATTACTAATATCACTGTAAATTTGGGCCAGCTCCTTGAGCAGGTTGGGTGAATGTGTTTATGACAATCTTAGAGCCGAGACAGTGATAGGGGCAATGAAAGCATTTGGTCGCGTATTTAACCTTCTTTTCTTCCGCTTTTTCCAGTTAAAACTGAATCTATTAAATTTCGCGGATTAGCTTTAAAAAATCGGTAGAGTTGTGCTGGACTGAAAAAAAAGACTCAATAGTCTTTAAAACAGTCTAGGGAAAGGGTGGGGCTTTCACTAAGACCACGTAGCACGTAGCACGTAGGTACCAACTATTGCAGTCAATAGCTCTGCCTGTCCTCTTAGTTCGACATTTTAATAAACTCTATACATTGATTTATTAATACACTTAGATTTGAACTGAACCCAAAAAATGAATGACACTTCAACTCCGCCAAAACCTCCAACTCCGCCAGACGCGTTTTCAGTATTTTTTTTAACCGCCGGCCGAGTCGGACGTTCAGAAAACATTCCGAAATGCCTTCCTGTGTAGTGAAACCGTGTAAAAACCGTACGGATAAAATTAACAAAAAAGATGGTGTAACTTTCCACAAGTGTTTATTTATATTTGTTTTTATAGCCTAAAATAATTATTATTCAAAGAAAGTTTTCTTCTTAAATAATAGCCAACAGCCAGCCCATCCGCAAGAAAAAAAAAGTCATTTTAGATGCATGGTAAAATTCATGAACGCTCCTCGTAAGGAACGGGTTAGTATTGTATACTGTTACTGTAACCCTATATAAAGCCCATACCTTTTGCGGTGTGTGGGCGGATGCTTGCCGGTAGTTGACGGGCTTTGATAGGTCGACCCGCGTAAGTGTATTGGTAAGAATAAAGGTGCGGAATCTTCGTGTCATTACTTTTTCTAAATAATTTACTCTGCAATCAATGACTCTATACAATTACTGGAAATTTACACTACGTATACCCACATAAGACTGATTGATCTTACAAAAATTCGTACGTGTATGAAATATTTTTTATTTTAATGTGGACGTTAATATTATCTATGGCACTTTAAATCTTATCTTCGCGTATTAAATTATCAAGATACACCGCTCTTGGCAAACCAATGCAGTGTGCCCTATGCACCATTAAGTGCGGATAACTGAGCGCATAAATTAATATTTATTCAATTTCTCATACTGTACGCTTTAGTGATAAAAAAGGTTTCCTGTGACAAGAAGTTTAGCAATTTTTCAATACATTCTCACGTTTTTCCAACAAAGAAAATTATTGTTGTGTTTGCATTTTCAAGCCCGTAATATTTTTTCCTAGGTTTTCTCTGAACATGGGTGCGTGGGTGTGCGGAATAACAGCCTCGCAACTAACTCGCTTTATGTGATATTGTAGGAAGTTTTTTAGCGCAGCTAGGAGACCGTTTTTACATATTTTTACCCTTTAGGGATTAGACGAGGCAACGCCACCAATATTGCAGAATAAAGTCTAAGAGACTTTTCGGGAAAATGATTTCCCGGCATATTTCTTGCTTACTCTCACAGCTCATGGAAAACTTCCAATAATGCGTCGACGAATTTCCCTAATATCTTCTCTTCGTAACTTCCCAACGTATGTGATTCCTTAACACTAAATAGTGTTACACTAAAATTACAGATAATAATTTGACAAGTTTTGGTTTAAAACTACTGCTACTTCCTACTACTTTCCGGTATCCGCACCCAATGGTGCATAGGGCACTGCAATGGCACACATAGTGCATTGTATCTTGATCACTTTATTACATGAAGGTGGGATTTTAACCTTACGCTTCAGTACCGGCTTAAAACTATTCGCATAAAAATTAAAATATTCGTAATTAACAACAACTCTTAAAGGTTTTATATACCTAGATATGAATATACAGTTCATTTAAATTCAGTATTTAATCAAATCTACATTGATAACATTACAATATTGGAGTCTATTTTAAAATGTGTCCTGGATGTTAAATACTGATAATAATTTTACGGCTATTTACATCAGAGCTACGGAACATGGTACTGACTAGATAAACTTATTTTTATATGAGGATACGCTGCGTGGTTACCACGGCCGCTTCTCCATACAACTGTAGTCTTTGATTTTCTCACTAGAATGTTGCACTAGAACAATGATTTTTTGTGGAACTAGTGGAAAAATCAGTGCTCTAGCTTTAGATTCCAAGGAGAAAATCGCGGACTACGAATGTATGGAAAACCAGCTGCGGGTCACGTGAAAACGCATGCTCTTAATCGATTATTTTAATAACCAGTTGTTACGTTACGTTAGGCAACGGACGCAGCAACCCTTGATATCTACTGTCATCGGAGACTGCGTTTCGGCTACGTGGCCATAAACTACATATTATGCCTCCCGAGAGCCATGCTTGCCTATTTTACGAGGCGTCGGGTTTTTCGGCGTCCTGGACGTCCACTGTTGACGATCCGTTGGCAGTTTGCGTCAGAGCTGCGGGACGTGGACCTGACCTGGGAGGACGCGCCGGGAACTGGCGGCCGATCGCTTGTCTTGGAGGCAGATTGTGGAATCCATATGGGAGCGGTCATGGTATGATGATGTTGATGATACGTTACGCTTAAACATAGTTTGTTCCTACTCAAAGTTGCGGTCAAAAGGTCTCCAAGTAAGATTACAATACTGAAAGGATGTGGCTTACCGCGATAAGTCTACACTCAACATCCTGCTAATACCTGCCGTAGTATAATTTAATATGGCGAACATAGTACCACTAACTTGTCGTTTGCCAAAACCACATTAGTGTCGAATAGACCTTTATAGAACTCGTGTGATGTGAAATAAGTAGTAAAAATATTAATCCATATGTGGAGCACATGGAACTCACAAACTGCCTCCAGGCTAAGCCATCCTCTAGTTTCCAATTTCATAAATCGACTGCAGTAGTTAACTGAATAAATAAAAAAGATTTTCAACCATTTTATTACGAATAAAAGGGTTTTTTAATTTCTCTCGTCTACATATTTTTACTAAATTAAACTATGCAGTTATAGAGTGAAAGTGCAACATTAATTTCCACAATGAAGTTTGGTGGTGCAATGGTTGTCTCGTGGCTCGGTGCTCTGATGACGTGTGTGGGTCTGGTGATGGCTCAGCTGGTGGACACCAGAATGCCACTGGTCTACGAAGACCCTCAGAAGGACGCGGCATCACGACCAACCTACTTCGGCTACTCTGTGTTACTCTACTCCAGGAAGAATTACACGTGGTAAATCTAATTATATTAGGAAATAATTAACAACATTTTAATGTGTACAAATACTTGTAGACAAATTACTGGATTATACCCATGCTGGGCTAGTATCAGATATTATTGATATCCCAACAGAGACGGAGAAACTCTGGAAACGAATATGGATCGTCCAGGCGTTTTCAGGGCTCATGACCTGTCATTGGCTGGATAAATGGCCGAAATTTGTCATGTATGGTTATCAGATGATGGAAGGAACGGGGAATGTTGTAATACATCAAGTGGCCATTTAACCCAGCCAATGACAGGTCATGAGCCCTGCAAACGCCTAGATAATGCACATTCGTTTCCAGAGATTCTCTGTTTCTGTTGGGATATCCATAATAGTCAACATGTCAACAAATACCATAACATATTGCGTGCAAAATTTCATTATTTCAATTTAGGTACATGAAAATAGCTTAATTTCAGTTCATGGGAATATCCAAACAAACACCCGATAAAGATTATTGTTAAGTAAGGTAAGGATATTGCTTTTAAATATCTGATTTTCTTTAAGCACTGTCAAAAAAATGTCCGTACAAATAATATACTCCTAATAATTAGGCTGGGCTGAGTTGAATCGTGAGTATAACTTTAAAAAATGTAAAGTGTAGGTAATACACTTATCAATCAACATTTTGAAAAACTGAAAAGACTCTTTCTGATTAAAATGTTTGATATTAAGTTTGTAAATTTATCCATGCAAAACTCATATACCTCTCGATTTAAGCTTAGACTATAATTTTCTCTGCATAATTATATTTTTCGGCGTAGTTATGCTGTTTTTTTGTTGTTTTATTAAAAATTAAAATATGAGATATACTCAAATATTTCAATTCGAGGCTGCTTTCAAATAGTCGGAAATAACTGTGCCAGAAAGCAGAAAACAAGGAAGCAGTTTTAAAAAAAGGAAGTCCAAAAGTACAGCATATCAACTAAAAAAACAATTTTTTCTTGAAAATTATATTTATAATACCTAGTTATTTATTCGCTTTAACAATGTTTAAGCAAATACTAAGGGCACATAGCTATCTGCTTGTAGCTGCTAGCTGTGGATCTTGGCACCTCTTCCCGCTGTACAATGTACTATCCCTTATCCAACTAGAACCCCTCACTGCACTGGCAAGCAGCCAAATTACCTTTAAATTCTACTTTTCTAAATCACTCTGACATCTTTCCTAGGTTATTTCATTTTGCGCAGGAATCATATCATCGAACAAGCAAAATCTTTTGCATTTAACTCTGATAAATATTATTTCAATCTACTTTGAACAAAAAAGGAACTTTCAGAATTTTAATATGACACTATTTTTTTTTAAAGTCGTAAAAGATAAAAAAATCCATGTAAAAGTACTATGGCATTTAATATATTGTTATTATAACAATCTCAGCAGCAAAAGGGAACAATAATATCATCTTCATCGTCATTATCATCCATACCATATTCGCTCCCTTTGTGGAGCATATGGACACCACAAGCTGCCTCTAAGCCAAGCGATCGGCCGCCAGATCCCGTGCATTCTCCCAAGTCAGTTCTACCGTAGCTGCGTAGCTCCGATATTATTTATATTATTATAAGGATCAATAATATCACAAAACAAAAAAAAACTAGAACTTTTTAATTCACATATTGTACAAATTATTACTTAAATCCTGGGTAGGTACACAATAGTTGGTTTTATTTAATTTTCAGGTTACAAGTTGGTGCTCCGCGTGCAAACTGCCAAGTACTGAATAAGATCCAGGAACCTGGAGTAGTGTACCGGTGTGGAATAGCGGAACCTTGTCAACTGCTGTTGCTGGATAGAACAGGTAATATTGGCATCACCAGTTACTATCATCAGGTTACAAGTTGGTGTCCGCGTGCAAACTGCCAAGTACTGAGTAAGATCCAGGAACCTGGAGTAGTGTACCGGTGTGGAATAGCGGAACCTTGTCAACTGCTGTTGCTGGATAGAACAGGTAATATTGGCATCACCAGTTACTATCGTCAGGTTACAAGTTGGTGTCCGCGTGCAAACTTTGCTGGATAGAACAGAGTCAATATTGGCCTCACCAGTTACTATCATCAGGTTACAAGTTGGTGCCGCGTGCAAAACTGCCAAGTAACTGAGATAAGATTACGGAACCTGGAGTAGTGTACCCGGTGTGGAATAGCGGAACCTTGTCAACTGCTAGTTGCTGGATAGGAACAGGTAATATTGGCATCAACAGTTTACTATCGTCAGGATTACAAGTTGGTGGTCCTCGTGCAAACTGCCAGTACTGAATAAGATCCAGGAAAACCTGAGTAGTGTACCGGTGTGTGAATAGCGGGGAACCTTGTCAACTGCTGTTGCTGGATAGAACAGGTAATATTTGGCATCACCTGTTACTATTCATCAGGTTACAAGTTGGTGTCCGCGTGCAAACTGCCAAGTCCTACTGAAGAAGATACAGAGGAACCTGGAGTCGATGTACCGGTGTGGAATAGCGGAACCTTGTCCAACTGCTGTTGCTGGCTAGAACAGGTAATATTGGCATCACAGCTTCTATCGTCAGGTACAAGTTGGTGTCCACGTGCAAACTGCCACAAGTACTGAATAAGATCCAGGAACCTGGAGTAGTGTACCGGTGTGGAATAGCGGAACCTTGTCAACTGCTGTTGCTGGATAGAACAGGTAATATTGCAGGCATCACCACTACTATACGTCAGGTTACAAGTTGGTGCTAGTCCGCGTGCAAACTGCCAAGTCTGAATAAGATCCAGGCAACTAGAGTAGTGTACCGTGTGGAATAGCGGAACCTTGTCAACTGCTGTTGCTGGGTAGAACAGGTAATATTGGCATCACAGCTACTATCGTCAGGTTACAAGTTGGTGTCCGCGTGTAATCTGCAGTACGCGGAACCTGTAGTAATGGATTATCGGTCTGTTCTAGTTACAGGAACGAAGCGTAATAGTGAATATTGGGACAAGAAAATGGCAGTTGGCTCGGGGTAAGTATGGCGGTCCATCCTACTGCAGATAAAATGGCGGTCTGTTTTCTTTTTTACCTTTAAACTGTATTTCGCAAATTATGTTATAAATCATTCTAACGTATTATATATATTTTTGTAGGACGCGCTTAAATAATCGCTTCTTTACCGATCAATCGCATAAAATACGTGTAAAACCACAATACCAACGCGTTTTATTTGAGTATTGATTTATTTTTAATTTTGTTGCTATGAATTTTTACATGCTGATGATTTTTTAAATTTCCGTAGGTCTGTGTCATCGGTGGATTAACCAAAGGTACGAAAAGAAATCTGTAGATTACTTCTTGTTGGGAGCGTGCTACGTCACTAAAGCTAGTGAAAGAGAACTTCTGAGTGCCACGGCTGATAAACTCCTTCCTCTTATAGGTGAGTTTTTTCTTCTCCTATTCCGAGAGGCCTTTAAGAGATCTGATTACGTGTCCTAGTCGTGTCGGGCACTGACATTTACCCAGAGTGCAGCCTTTTAAGAGATTGCGTAATTTAGTCTGGTCCTGATTTAAATTACAAAAGAGAACGCATTTAATTTCGATCCCAAACAACATACTGGTAAAAGCGTGTAGAAGGTATATGGCCAAAAACGCTTACTTTCAATGGTTTTTAAAGTCTTGTGCTTTTACTGTAATTTTGTCTGGTTATTAGTTTAAAAATCAAATTCCCTATAACAAACAGATTATGTTGTTGGTCATTTTTAAAACGCAAGATAATTCTTGCCCACTTTTAATTTCAGATAACCAGAAACTACACATAAGATATACAGCTAGTAATCTGGGTGTGGTAAAATATCGTGTATTCTTACGGAATGGGCCAAGTACAGGAATTATCAGCTATACTTGCACCACATAACGAGGTGATTTATAATTTATAAAATTATTGTTTATCCAAAACTTTTAAATTGAAAACATTCGTTTAAACTTCGTGATTAATATCTTGAACAAGTATCGCGTCCATTTTAAACAGCAAACAGCTGTACTTTAAACATATCTTTTGATTTATACGGAACCATTTCAACTTTTAAAACTGTTTCAACAGCGAAAAGTTCAGAATAAAGATACTGCACCTGCTGATGCAAAATATTGATCACAAAAACATACGCAATTCAAGCATCCAATAAACTATGATTTTTACTATATATAAAAAATAATGGTTAAAAACATAATGCATTATTTGTTTTTTTCGCTGAGTCCAAGGTATTTTTATGCAATAAGTAATTGACAAGTTTCAAATTATGCAAGTCGTTCTCGATTCAATGCGTTTTTATTGTTTTCAACAGCTCGATTCCAAAAGACCCCATGCAATAACTCAAACATTCATTGTATTTATTCAAATGAAATTCTTTTAAAGAGAACAGATGGTAATTTTCCCATGTTTCTCGACGAGTCATTATTTGATATCACCCGTTCCCGGATGGTGGAAATCTTAAATGGAAACATTATTTGATAAGTTGATCCTTCGCAAAACCTTTCAGCCCCCATTAATTATTTCTGTTTGATTTATATTCCGACATTTCTCAGGGGACAAATATTCCGGCCTCGTCTGCTGATTGATATGGTCGACAAACGGTTCTCTTGTATTTATGGGAAATCGTATTCGCTCACTCAATAATCCTGCTGATCCTTCCAATATATTCCCATATTATGATAATACATAATACTATTATCCATACTTTATTATTTGTGATATACAAATTATACAATACAAATAAAATACAGAGGTTTATATATAAATACTAATTTTTACTTTGTTTGTAGAGAGTGTTGGTGTAACAAAACTCGATGTACAAGCGGGAAACAGTGAATCTACATAATATTTGGAGTCGATTTTGTAGAATTTGTCTTTTTTTTTTTATTTGACCCCTAGTCCTCGAGAAACTTAAAGTTGATTTTTTTTTTCGAATTTTGTTTGCAAATTGTCATCAAATATCATGTATTTACTCAAATTAATACTATCCATAAAGAAAACAAAATTAAAAAACGCGTTTTAATAAGAGTTTGATCAATTTTACTTAATCTGCCATACTTATGAAAACTTTTGTGAGAAGAAAAAAAAAAAAAATTTTTTTTTTAAGCTCAGATAAAATAAGTCATATTACACAATCGTCTCCATAATACGATGTAGATTCACCAGTTTCCCACTTGTACATCTAGTTTTGTTACACCCTGTATACCTATTAATTGATTGGTAATTTCAAATTTTTGGTGAGAAAGTAGTATTTGAAGCACAAAGCATATTTTTTATGGGTAGGATATTATCCGGGA
>JAGVSP010005575.1:0-10674 GCA_022494985.1 Micrasema minimum
TTTGAAAACGGAAGTTGGTCTTTATCATTTGGAATGAAATGGTTTCGCTGCACGAAATACGAATGTATCATAATATCAAATAAAATAGGACGAAAGTAGGATCTGGGTGGAGACCGTAAAAACTGCAATACGTGACGTGTGTCAAAAAAAAAAAAAAAACATAAATAAAGTTGTTTACTGTACCCTGAATAACGCTAAATACAAACTGTATAAATCGATAGACACCTACTTAGTAAGACTGTGATGTTTATAATTAAATAGATTATAAGAAAACTGTTTTAAAATCCGACAAATTTTAAAATACGCATCCATAAAAATTAATGTTATTGAGAACTGCTGCTGATAATCCGTCGATTATTTACATCAGAGCTACGGAATGTGGACCTGACGTGGAAAGTTGCACGGGAACTGTCGGCTGATTTCTTAGCTTAGAGGTAGTCTGTTAAATTAATATGCTCCATATAGGGAGAGGGAATGGATTTGTGGTAGTGAATAAAATTAATACTAAACTTAAATATATTTTATTAAGGTTAGGTTGTATTATCTATAAAAAAAAATGTAGTACGTAGTGTCTATTTATCTATTTGGACTTGTACAAAGTGTTTATTTTTAAATATAATAATAATGTTCCCTCACTGGTATAACCCGTGCCGACGTAAACATTTTATATTGTTTATAACGGGTATATCCTGCTTACAATCTTAATTTAAGTAATACAACATCAATATAAATTTGTTAAAATCATACAAATAAAATGTAGGTATATGGTCTAAATTTAAAGTCAAAAACCCCCTGACTCTTACTTGGCCTGATCCATTTCTCCATCTATGTACTACCCACCTCCAAAGAATAACGTAATATTTATCAAATTCCTTTGGCTTAACGTTTATCTTTCAGTTTCTTGCATATATGGGGGTAATAATTACTTTTAACGGCAGTTGTTTCGAGGTTTCAAATTGAAGCAATGAAATATTTTAAGTGTCAGGAACACTGTTCTTAAAGTTAACGGAGGGAAAATTTTACGTTATAAAATCATTATTATAAGTACTTCCATTTAATATGATCCAACATAATCCCAATAAATATCGATGTACAAGCAGTATGTAGAATAAAGGTATAGGTAGGTAGGTATATCAATATTTAATGAATCGTGAAAAAATACTATTCTCAAAATTTGTCAAGCACTCCTTGAATTATCTCAGTAGTTAACCCTTTCCCCGCCAAGTAGCGGTTTCACCGTAATTGAAAACATAATGGGAGCCATGTACGCCGGCCACGTGTGGAACATTTCTCCCGGTGGGATGAACAATCATCCCCTTGTACCTGAAGGGCGGAACATAGGGGATGAAAAGAAACACAAGGATTGTCACAAGAATAACAAAATGCCGCGTGCGAAAATAGGCAATTCAGCATCTGGGAGAAAAAGACAATTCAGTGTCTGAGAGAAAAGGCAATTCAGTACCTAGGAGTATGTGGAAAGAGGCTTTATGCAGTGTTTGGCTACGACTGTGGCCGTCATTCCGAATGTATGAATAACCTGTAAATGTTTTTTCACAACCCTTTTTTCCGCAGCTAAATGTTGTTTATTAAGTGGAATTCTTTTACCACTAGGCAATACATTGTTATCTAAGTGCATTCAGTCTTATTTTTTTTTTTTTTTTTATGGCTTTATTTTATAAAAATAAGCACATCGTAATTTTATAACAGTTTTTAAGACGAATTATACAACATGGATATATTATACTAAGCTTACTTCACCTACGGAGAGAAGAACTCGTGGTTAGGCGGAGGAGTATTTAAAAATTAAATTGCTATTTTAATTTTATTTTTTTATTTTTTTTTTTATTTTTTATATTTTATTATTTTATTTTTTAATAATAATTATTTGTAACAAAACCATACGTCGTAATCATGGTGAACGTCGTGATATGTTAGTTTAGACGCTGGATACACTACTGAGAAACGAGATATTGGGTTCGAGATCCCCATGAGAACACAATTTTTTAAAAATATTTTATTCAAATTTTTTTTTTACAAAACTACTCATTGACTGACTGTCTAACGGTTTCGAGATGTAGTCCGTCTCTTCGTTGGGACAAACACAACTAAACCAACATGCAAATACCACTACACACCTTCACCGTGTAAGTGTTTTGAATATTTTTTTTATTTTTTAATTCTAAGGCTTGTGAAATTTTTTAAATGTTGTTATCTTTTTATTATTAGACTTTCTGGCATCATATTAAACGTTTTCAAAAAAAAATAGCATGTTAGTTAAATTCATTGCATTTAAAAGGATTATGCGGGGCTATGGAATTTTATTTCCGATCACTTACGAATTTTAAGCAATAACGGAAAATCCACTTTGTGAAAAATCGAATAGCGTTATTTTTGCGCAATAGTCAATACTTTCTAAGAAAAGCATGTTTTAAGTGTGATATTGGGAGTGAAAGAGTTTAACGAAATAATTGTTGTAAAAATATTGCTTTTTATTTTTTAGTTATTTCTAAAGTGCTATTTTATGTTATTTTGATGGATTACAATTATTTTCAAAATTTATCCCGTTGGCGTTTGGGTGGACCACAAATTCCCCCTCTTGTAATTATAACACATTCACACGACCGGCAACAACCCGAGGATCTATTCCATACACGTTTGCAAGGAAGGGTGATTAATTATCTGACATATTAAAAATTCTCCCGCGCTTTAAGCCCGGAAGCTTTTGAAATTCAACGCTACGCGGCGCTCATCATTTCCAATCAAAAGAAAAAGCTTTTTAAAATGGAATACGCGTGCATGTAACTTGTATGAGTGATGTTCCAAATGACAGAAGTAATTTGAAAATGTCACTGTCGTGTTATTTAAACAAATTGCATTACAGAGTTAATTGAAATGTGTAATGTCAAATTCAAATAAATTATGGAACATTATTACACAATTTACGAACACGATGTTTATGTATCTAATTAAGGTGAGAAAAACGTAATATCGCTGTTTTTTTTTTCACTGTGGCATTGAATGGGTTTTTCGTAGAATTTAAGAAATAATTTTTGTTTAATAAAAATACCGAAAAAAATAACATAAATAGAAATTCAAAAGGAACCCAACATTAAATGTTTCAATAAGCACCTACTTGTATTTATATTTGCTGTAAAAAAAATCTAAAATTGTTTAAAATAATTGTATCTAAAATATGTCAATTACTAACAAAATTACATAAAAAGTAGTTACAGCGTATTTTTATAAAAGTGATAGGGTGTAGGTATATATAAGTACGATTTATTTATTTTCCTCTAGTTGCAAAATAAATTCTTAATCAATATAATTTCTTTTAATTAATTAAATAATTTGGTAAATTATAATAAAACATTTATTTTTCGTTTCTTGTTTTTAATCAATTCTAAAGGGATCACACTCGTGTTTTCCTTACAGCTTTTTGAAAAACTTTTTCTTGTGCCAATATAGCGCTTGAACAGCTGTTTCCTATATTGTCTGGTGTCTGGAGTGTCTTAAGTACGGAAAAATAAATAAAACAGGATCTAAGGACAAAGTTAAAGGGATATTGCCCCCTTGACTCGATGAAAAACAATTTGTATAGAATATAACACTTTCAAAAGCAGAGGGCATAATATATTAATTTGTATTAGAACATTTTTATTTTATTATCATAGATAATATACTTACTTTTTGGTCAATAGAAAAGTTATTTAAATTAAATAACTCATGGTTTATCTAGTTAAAAGAACTTATCAAGTAATTTATTTATTTTATGAGGTCTATTGCACAAGATTCCCGATGTGGTGTGAAGTATTAATTAAAAATATGGTTTCATCATCATCATCATACCATATCCGCTCCCTATGTGGAGCATATGGAATCCACAAACTGCCTCCAGGCCAAGCGATCGGCCACCAGCTCCCGTGCATCCTCCCAAGTCAAGTCCACGTCCCGCAGCTCTGACGCAAAATGCCGAGAACCTGATGCCTTGTAGAATAGGCAAGCATGGTAGGGGCCCATATATTGAACTCGTTTTCGTCGTTCCGCTTTACAGATTTTTTCTGTGCTGGTATCATTTGTTGAGAAGATTGCAAAGCATTTTTTTGGCAATCATCTTTTATTAGTGTAGGTAAGGCTCTACTGAGCTTTATTACTTACTCTAGAAGACGCCTGAAGATGTCTCTTCAATTTTTTGTTTGCTTTATATTTTTAACCAGTAAATCTTTTTAATAACATTTTTTCTAAATGAATACAAATACTTGTAGTCAAATTACTGGATTAAACCCATGCTGGGCTGATATCTTTTATACTTAAAAATTATAAATAAATAATACCATTGTTATCAGTGAATTGTTGTTGCAATTTAGAGGGTAAGATATTGAAAGCATTGCTACCTACTGTAGGTATTGCTACTTGGTTCATGGGACCCCTAAAAGTTTTATAGCTTATTTCAAAACATGAACATTTAAGTCATGATCTAACCTAAGCTTACTGAGTAAAATTTGAATAAAACATCTAAAGGCTCAATTATTTTTATTACGTAAGGAAGGGGTAAGCGGAATATCCTCCCAAACTATCTCAACAATACGCAATAACTGTCTGGGAAAATTTTAATAACCGGCATGTTGAGATTTACGGCGGCTGAGATTTCCTACCATTTCCAAACATTTCAAACATTTCCAACCTTTTCCAACAGTTTCCAACCGAAGTTTTCCTCTCGCGGGGGGGAAGTCGAGCGAAACTGCTTTATGGTAATTGGTCTGGATGGAAAAATAAAAGTTTAAATATGGAAAACTTAACCGTCGTCCGAGCCAAGGGTTGATGGAGCGGGAGGGAGAAGGGTGAAATATACGATCAACACGCGGGCCGTGTAAAAGAGACAAAATGACTACTGCACCCTGCGTGGGCTTCGTTTTTTAAAAAGATTTACTACCACACCTTTACTTCTAGTCCCAGTATACATTTTACGTTGATAATATTACCATCCCAGTATTGGTAGAACTGGATAAAATCCACATTCACTTATTTTATAACAATACAATATATAATTTTGCCTCAATTATGCTAGGGCTAGGCGATAAAATGACAAGATCACAACACGACTCTTACCTAACAAGCGCATGGAAAGTAAGAATTCTAGCCTCATACAGTTCATTATAAAAATAATTTATTTTAATTGATGTACTTTCTTTAAGGATATTAAAAAAATGATTATGTATGAAAATTGAAATGCAAACATATTTGACAATTAAGAGAAGAAAATTGACATAAATGAATAAGAAAATGTGGAGACCATAACATTTTTTTTTTTAGTTTCATACTTTTCTCAGAATTTTGTTAAAGAGTGTGTACTGTGTAGGTATATTTTTTGTTCTTTTAAAACCATCAATATTATTGTACATTACTATACGTACATAATTTTACCAATTATTATTTGAAATTCATCGTATTACATATACAAAACGTAAGCAATGATGTTGAATTTATCATAATATCAAAACCACAACTTCGATACTTGTTTGAGCAAAGATAATACGAGTAACATCTTTTAATGGTTAAGATGGCGGTTTATGATTCATTGTCTGCCGCATACGAAAATGCAATTAGAAAATTAATTACGGCATGGTATAATTAAACACAGAACTTAATTAAATTTAATGGCTTCAGTCCATAAACGTTATTCTCAGATGACGTGAAACAAATCGAGTGGGATATAAAATTCAGATATTCACATAATCTTATCATACACGAGATATCACTGCAAAAGCAACGGTTATGATTTGTATACTTTGATAAGTACTTTGATTTGTATTCTTTGATAAGATATGCAGGGACTTTTAGTTGTTGAAGTTGCATTAAGTTCAATGCATCAGAAATAAGATACGTAAGTACATAGCTGCTGAGCGAAAATACAAGAAATTCAAACAAATGAAAAGTATCATAAAAAATATTGTGCTGCTATTAATTTGGTGCACAAAATGTTCATATCTTCTAATTATATTTAGTTATACAGATAATCAACATAATTGAACTTGAATGACTTTTGTATAAAAATTTACAATATATAAATCATTTCTGCTTATTAGATGACAGAAAAGAAATATCACGTAAATCGTCGCGTCATTTCGCTGTTCATAAACTACTCGAAAACTCGCTTCATACAAGTTCTAATAAAATATTAGCAGATATGGATTTCGAATGCAAGGTGAAATGGGGAATGATGTAACGCATCAAGCGGCTATTCTCAGCCAATTGCAGGTCATAAACCCTGTAAACGCTTAGAAATCCGTTTACGAACTTAACAAGCAGCTTTCAAACTGCTAGTCTCTATTGGGATATCAATGAAATAGTTTTTTTGCTGCCTGACTAAATATCTGGTTTTTTTTTTTTAAATTCCTTACATCCCTGATATGATTTATTATTGCCTGCGGATTTGACGCGAAATGCAACTGAGTGGCAACCGCATTATGCATGCAAATTGGGGCCTTTGTAGTCATCGTGGCTTAGTCGTGAGCAATTACCGTTTGCAACAAGAGAGCTCTTGATTACATCGCGGGGGACAGGAGAATATAAACACGACACAGGTGTTGGGTAGAGAAATGAATTTAAAAGAAAGTATATGAAAAATGATT
The DNA here is from genome assembly GCA_022494985.1 of Micrasema minimum. NCBI lineage: Eukaryota > Metazoa > Arthropoda > Insecta > Trichoptera > Brachycentridae > Micrasema > Micrasema minimum. Next base: position 6,630 of record JAGVSP010005575.1, read on the forward strand.
AAAAAGCAGCATCAATTTTGTGTTGATTTCTCTGATTTTTTAAATCTATCCAATGAAATTCAAGTACGAGAGTTTTCGCTACCAATATTGGTAGGTAATAATATCAATAAATAAAGGAATGCTTGGTTCCTTACTTGAACTAGTATTGGTTGATGTAAAATATCAAAGCCTTTACCTAATAGTCACAACTGATGTTTTTTTTAAATAATATTTTAATATTCGTTGGCTATTTTCTATGAAATCTTTACTTTTGTTCGTAAATAAAGACACGATAACAATAAAAAATGGGGGCAGGATAACATGAAAATTTCAAAAAGTCTCAGCTGTTATCTGCTGCGCTTGCTAAAATGGGGATGAGAAATATTATAAAAAGCAATCGGTCTTCATTAGCACAAATAAAGCATAAGTAACGGGAAAATACGGAACCGTTTGTAAGAAGCTTTTTATCGATCAATTATGTATGTAGATATGTAGATACATCGTTTAGGTAAATTTAATTTGATTTTAAGATACACTGTTTAGTTTTAATCTAGGTACCTTACTTTTTATTTTCAACGGGATGATTTTTTTTATTAAGCTTCACACGCGTGAAATAGAAGAAAGCTTTAAATCTGTGAGTACATACCTAATAAAGTGTTGCATCCATATTAATTTCAGGTAAGTAATCTGAAACAAAAACAGAAAAACAATGTTAATAACAAGGTAAATTATAAATACAAACCATGTAATCATTTCACTTTATTTACTTACACACTACACATTCAATGGATGGCATCTTATAATACATTTTTTAATAAATATTTACATCGACAGAAAAATAACACAGAGAAAATAAAGAATGAATGTGTTGTTTTTTTTAACTGATTATTTAAATTTATTTGATATTAAAGAAATCTGTACTGTGGATATTTAAGCATTGCAGGGCCAATAATTTGTCATTGGTTAGGTGAGGTTAAAATCTATCTTCCAGCTGAAGTGGACATGGGCTGGACATGCCAGAGCGAGGACCGATGGACGAAACGCCTGCTTAACTGGGGACCTAGAGCTGCAAGGAGACCAATAGGAAAACCACCCAAGACGATGGACAGACGATTTAAAAAGTACTGCAGGATCCAGATGGCAGCTCGAAACCCAGGACAAGAGCAGTGGACCAACATGAAGGAGGCCTATGTCCAGCAGTGGATGAACAATGGCTGATGAAGAAGAAGAAGAAATAAGAAGGTGCGGTTGCATTTTCTTCTTTTACCTATAGAAAAGGGTTTACATATTCGTAGGTAGTATTAACATCGCCGTTCTGCGAAACATAAGACGATCAATTTCTCCAACACATTAGCTGACATAATATGCTTATGAGCCAACAGCCCTTAACCGAAATAGGGCCTAAGGGCGGAAACTGAGAGCAGAAGGGTGGAAGTACCGGGGACAGACAGTATACAGATACAGTAGATTAGGTACTGCAGATGATATAAATTAATTTACTCAGCCAACCGAGCCATTTTGGGTTGGGCAAATTTGCGTGGAAATACGTATTCTTGGAGGAAAAATTAGGTACGTATAATGTAATCCCGGTTTTTTTTCTAGGAAGAAAGTGGGTGAGATTAGGACGAAAAAAAATATTATTTATCTAAAAATTGGATAAATTATTTTTTTTAACTAAACTTTCTTCAATATCAGGGCACCTATAATTCGTCCCTATAATTTGCGAGTATCCTAACAAACTATTTCATGGTTTTAATTATTTGTAATAACTTTTTATTCACTAAAATTATTAAAAGAATGTTTTGTTTTATATAATTAGAGTAAACTAAAGTCTTTCCTTCACAGCTGTTTCGTGTCCTAAATGATTTTAAAATACTTTTCCCTATCCTTAAGTGTATTTTGATGAAGACAAGTAATCAGTCTTACGCTTCAATGCCAGTCCAAGGTATCACGTATGAAACATTTTTGTATGTGATGAATTACGTTAATAAATATTTCATACCGTCGAGAATCGCATACTTCGTTATCAGAATAATTCATAACTTGTTAATATTACATTCTTTATTCTTAAAAAATAAACTTTACTTGATTTACACAATAAAATATTTTATACCACATTGTACGAGTACATATAGTGAAAAGTCTCACATTATGTGAAGTGTATGAAAAATTTGATAAATATTTTCTCAGTTATCTGAGATATTGACCACATGGCTCTGGTTCCTTGGTGGTCTTGTGAGAAAATTTCGGTTGAAACTATGCAAATACGCGACACAGTTATGAAAAAAAATATTACGACAGCTGCCCTCCTCGTGGTGAAGCGGTAGCGCGTTGTGCTGCCATGCACGAGGTCGCGGGTTCGATTCCCGACTAGGTCAATATGAAATGTGTGTATTTCGAAGTATTTTTTCACATTAAAATATTTCATTTGTATTACCTAGGACGCGCGGAAGCGTAATTTTGATCATCTTGCCTTCATGTAAAAATTGATCAAGATTCGCTGTACTTGTGTATCAATGCAGTGCCCTATGCGCCATTAGTGAAGATAAGGGAGAGAAGTAGGGTAGTAGTCAGCAGTTAGATTCTTTTTTATTTTTATAAAGGCAGCTTTATTGGTAAAAAGTAATATTTATTATATTTTATTTATTTAACTACCTCAACAGGCTAGGGGGGGGGCAATTACAGAGGGTAACAACGTCACACACACCACCGAGGCTTGAGAAAAAACACTTTCGAATTTTGTGTTCTCACTAGGAATCGAACACAGAACCTCCATATTTTCCAACCAACCAGAAAAAGAGTGGAGTGAGTGGGTCAAGTCTACGAACCTTATTCACAGCTATTACATTGGCGGGCAGTTAGTACTTGTACAAAAAATGCCTAATAAAAAGGTTGTTCCCGATAGCATGAATATCCTTGAAAACGTTATAAATATTTAAAGTATATTTTTACAATTCCAACGATATAAAACACAATGATCAAAAATGTTGTTTTCATTTATAAATTATGTCTTAAAAAACACGAAATTACGAGTAAATTTTTTAACGCCCGTTATTGGCTAATGACGTCATAACCCGTCCATTATAAAAAGGCGGGAAATTCATTACGAAGTGAGCTCATCATATTGATGTGACGTCACACCGCATGCTCGCCATCGCCAAATGGAGGATTTTGTGGGCGATTTGAAAAAGCGCTATTTCAAACGGTGCTAGAAAATTCATATGACATCGTAAAATTAAACAATAATTCCCTTGATATTGTTATATTTTCAATCAATTTTTTTCAACTAAAATAAATAGAAAATCGGGAAAGAACCAATTAACACATGACAAAACATGAGCTATTATGAAACAAGTAATGATTTTAATCTTAGATTATTTAATGTTCACATTCGCTTCAAGAGTTTCTCTGACTCAATAATATCTGATATCAGCCCAGCATGAGTATAATCCAGTAATTTGTCTACAAATATTTGTATACATTCAAAATGTTGTTAAATTAATCAATATGTTTGAATATACCGATGTTAGCAATTTTATCAGTTTTTTTATCCACTTTTTCTTTTCCATAGAAAACCCTTAAAAAATGAAAATAAACCGCAAAAAAAACCAATATTCAAGCTCAAATCCTGCTATATTTCAAAAATTATGTTTTTAATTTTAAAAATAACAAACATAACTCTAACTATTATCATTTATACGCGACCTCATTTTTTAAGTAAGTAGGTAGTACCTACCTAATTATAGCCCTACAAATAAATAAAATATTATATGCGAAATACCCATTTATTTATGACTTTAGTAAGCACAATAAGGCGGCAATAGACGATAACAGTGAAAAAAAAAAAAAAAAAAACAAGACAAAATGTTCTTAGGAATAACTTTGAACATTAGTACAAAATTAAAAGGAAAAAAAGGGGGAGAAACTTTGCTTTTAACTACAATTTTACATACAAATTTAAATTTTAACTTTTTTATTTTAAAACTGATATAAAATCCCTTTAATTGTTTTTTTTTTTTTAACAATTTTTTAAATTTTTTTCCAAAAAATTGGAAAAATTTTTTTG
>JAGVSP010005576.1:0-35736 GCA_022494985.1 Micrasema minimum
CATCGTCTTCTTGTTTCCTGAGGATGCTGACACAATGCCATTTGTAGATACTTTTGAGGAGGCATTCTAAAAATATTACTTTGTTTTGGTTCATAAACTTTTACTATTCCAAAAGGTGCGATTTTTTTTTTCAACGACACTTGTGGTATTTATAACCCATTATTTCTAATATAATCCTTATTTTAGCGACACTTGTGGTATTTATAACCCATTATTTCTAATAAAATCCTTATTTTTCAGATAAAAAAACAAAAGAAAATATTTTTACTCACCCTGAAATCTAAAATATGTTTAAGTTGTTGAAAATTTTATTAAAATAAGTCGTAAAATTCGTGTACAATCTAAGATATTAAAGAAGAACGATGAACGAAGAATATGAATTTTCTACAAAGGTAAAAATATGACAACAAATAATTTTAGTAAACGATTCCTATAGTTGTTATAAAGTTTATATAAAATAACGTCTAAAAGATTACTTATTTCATGTAAATTTTTAAAAAAAATGGATAAGAGACAAAAGAACCATTGAGCAAAAAGGATTTCTAATAGGACACGATATTATAAATATTCCCCGATTGCAATTACCCAAAACTGAAACTCGTTGTTTTCCGACGCCGGCGTCGCGACGCGTAAAATTAATTTACTTATTGTTGAATTACTCGAGTAGGCGATACAATACCGAAGAGATTTTGGAAAATTTTCCAAAGGAGGTGAACAACCTCAAAGGCTTAATTTTCAGAATTCCGTCAATAACAAAAGTTGTGTATTTTACGGGGATGGAAAATTAAGGTAAAATGTTTAAAATCTTTGCTATTTCTTTAATTAAGGGCATCTTGATACTTTGAAAGGGAGATACATAAAGTACAAAATTAAGGAAAAGCCAGCGAACCAGAAAGAATTTCAAAAAGGATTTACAATAAAATGTTTATTTACACGAAAATCCTTTTAAAATAAACGCTTCATAATTCACTACTACGTAAATGTGAAAATCATTAAGCACAACATCAATTTTACATTCAGTATTTAATTTTAAATCGTGATAACTAACCATTTATTTTAAGAACTAATAAAATATTTTTTTTATTCGAAACCAAAAAAAAATTGTCAATATCAACACGAAAAAAACTTACGTTACAAGTAGGGGTATCTAAATAGCTGGATAATTCTTATTTCCATACCTGAAACAAAGAAAAACATCCGCATAAGATAAAAATTACATTACAGCTTGACATGTCAACAGAGACGAGAAGTTTGGAACGTAATATGGATACCTAGGGGTTTACAGGACTTATGACCTATCATTGGCTGGGTTAAGTGTCTTCTTGATTGTATTACAACATTCCCACTTTCACGTAGAATTTGATATCCATATCTGCCAATTATCAGAACAGTATATAATATACAGTGAAATAGCGCGACGCTTCACATGTGAACACTCTCGATCATCCAATATTTGGACACACTCAAAAAGGTTGTTTATAAAATTATACTGAACATACTACAATGAGACTGACTAGTACTGAAGTAATATATTTCTAAAATGAAGATTATAAAGGTATTAGGCCTCGTTTAGGTGGTAATATATTAGTGGCATAGCTACCATATCTCATACCTTCACAAAACCTATTGTCTGGCCTGAAGATCGGTCGAATTGAAAGCCTTAAGTGGTATTTTTATAGACGTTTGTCCATGAGTTTGGATGACGGACATTTTAGTCCGATAACGAAATCAAATGGCGGAAACGTTTTTTCTTCATTGGCCATTAGTTATTTTTTGTGACTGAAGAGCAGATGACAATTATTCTTTTCCCATGGCGTCATTTTGTACGAAAAAGTAACGTTTTTTTGAGGAAGGAAAAAAAATATATCACTGTATGTGGTACACCAGTTGCTCGATCACAGATCACTATCGACTCGATAATAAGCGACGTGATAACGATTTCTTACCCATGGATGTTTAACGTTTTCGCGATCACAATGGAACACGCGTTAAAAGTTATCGATCGGGATTATTAAACGAGCGCATCTAGTCGCGAGCCATTTCCCGAGATATATCTTATTCGCACATATCTTCATTCAATCTTTCTCGAGTGCCGTATTGCATTTAGCCTGCTTTTGGCAAGCCAAATATTGAGAAAAGCATTCGACATAATAAACAATCCGACATGCGCGTTGATTTGAAGTTTGACGTTCGGCCGCGATATCGCGTGCTCGGCTCTGCTCGGCTCTGATCGGCAATGCTCGGCTCGGCGAACGTGGTATGAATGTATGTTCATTGTGATCGGTCAAATCGTTAGCGTTAGCACGTGGTTAGCACGTTTTTAACTACGTCGATAGTTATCTGTGATTGAGCTCCTGAAAGTGTTAAGGTTTTCCAGGTTCGATAATCTATAAGACGGCTGAAAGTCATCTATTTAAGGTAAACTCTGAATATGTTCTGGGAACAATGTTTGATTTTAATTCAATGCGAAGAATAAAAAATATAACTGAGCTTAGATTTTCATGGCTATAACATTTATTCAAAATTCTCAAATCCAAATTTAAAATATGATTGAGCTTAAGCGAATAACGACGGTATTATAAAGATTATTTTTCCCTAATCATTAAAAAAAATGACATGTCAATTATAAGTTTTAATTGACATATCAATTATAATTTTTAATTAATTCTGAATTCTGGAAAAAAATTCATGATAATCAAACACACAAGAGATAAAGAAAAGAATAGATTACCGTCGAGAAAAAAGTATGTGTTAAAATTCAGTGCTGAAGAATGATCAATCTTAATTAAAAAATAAATCGAAGAATTATGTGATATAAATAACATAATATGATGTGTGTATATATATAGCCTATAATATTATATTGTATATATTTAGAATATGAACATACAAACAAGTTTATGTTAATTAGAGAGTACATTTTTATTACATAGTGTATTTATTTAATTTATACTTTTTAAAGAAATAATAAATATAAAAATAACATTTTGGCATCAGCGTAAGGTAAGTTGATCATTATTATTTATAGTCACTTTATCACAAAGGCTGTCTGAACTTTAGTAATGAAATTAGACCACGAACGGTTAAATCCACCCCTTCTCACCCGAACAATTTTCACGCCTGACCCTTGTGTCAAATCCTCCCATAGCGAATATTAGCCTTATTTATATCTTCAAAATGGATACGCATAAGCTCATTTCCAATAATAACTTAAGAGATTTTTACTATATAAAAAAAGTGAGGCTTTCTATCCTCTTTCTCAACCCCTTGGAGATGCGGAGTGATCAGTTTGCTAAGAAATATGATCAAGATTAACTGCATTTGGTGTACCAATGCAGTGCCCTATGAACCATTGGGTGTGTATAAGGGAGAGTAGTTAATATGACATGGTTGGCTTCATCTCTTAATAAGGGGGGGTCCAATCTATTTCCATATTTCAAGGGGTCCACTTCCATTATAAAAGCACCGCGCCCTATCTATCTCCTCGCAATATTGAAAAACGATAGGCCGCTAGTTGATAAAGGGACCAAATGAATCCCTTTCTGATGCAGATTGCGAAAGTCAACCATCCAGTTGATTATTCAAAGAATAAGGATGAAAAGAAAATAAAATATAATCAATTTCACAATCTTTCTTAATAAATCTTACATTAATAAAAGTCCAAAATAAGGGAAAAAATTTAAAATATCGTTACCCATTAAAAAATTTCTTATCGTAAACAAGTCAAATTGTTTACCTCATTTGGGAAAAAATAAATATACGGATATCTTAAGAGAACGAGGTAATTCATTCAAAAAGAAGAGAAATAGTAGGTAGATTATGAAACATTAAATGTAATTCGAAAATTCATCCTGAAATTTATACGTAAATTACAAAAATGGCTGCTAATCGCAATAAATAAATGAAGAAATAAAAAATGAAAGCAAACAGAAATACATGACAGAAGTTTTGCTGTGAAACATAGCAATTGGGAAATACGTATACACCGTGTCCCACGATGAGACCGCGAAACTCCGGAGGATGATTGTTCATGGTATTCTGAGAAAAAAATCCTAATAATTTTTTTTGATCCGGGCATTTTTAATAATTAATTTTAAAAAAGTATTAATAAAAATCGACTAGTGTAATACTGGCTTCTGTTTGAAATGCTAGCGGTGGCGGGGTGGCGGTGGGGCGGGGAGGAGTGGGGATCCGCTCTGGTCACCGTACGCCTTGCCTTGTTGATAGGAGATCACTACGCGATCTTATCGGTTCGCGGTCCAATAGGGACGCGCTTCGCTTCGCGCTTATTGGTGGAGGTCACGTGGTGTGAGCCAGTTCAAAAATGGACGGTATTACACGCGTGAATTTTTATTCATATTTTAATCATTTTTTTTAAGAAATTAGAATGAGTTTTTTGAAAAACTTTATTAAGATTTTTTTCTAAGAATATCATAAATAATCACCCTCTGGAGTTTCGCGGTCTCGTCGTGGGACACGGTGTATATAAAAGGAAAATGGATTTAAAACGTATTTCAGCCCCCTTTTAAATTCGTTTGTATAATTTCATATAAAGGCTTTTAAGGAAATGGAGTTGGCGCGTTCTTTGGCCTAATTACAGAGACACGCATACATTATCATTAAAAAGAAAAAAAACAACGACAAAACAAAAAAAGCCTCTTACAAATAAATCTGTGAGGAATATTTTCCTGTTTAAATCATATATTTAAAAAAAAAAAATCGTGCATTCAAAACAATAAGAAAAGGGAAAATAAATTATTAATATATATGTATGTTTTTTACATGTTAAATTATTTATAAAATATAAATTTATCAGTTATTAAACTTCCGTGAGACTCATCCAGTAACATTACATTTTAATTCAATCATTACATACTAGAATAAAGAATAAGTTAAAAAATACATACATATTAACAAAATAGAAACCAAATATTGACTGCCGATCGCTTGGCCTGGAGCCAGTTTTTTGAATCCATATGCTCCCAATAGGGAACGGATATGGTATGATGATAATGATGATGAAGGTAATTTTGACTATCCATTTACAAAAATTGTATTTACATTGTAAGTATTACTTTGTCGTTAATTTTAGATGAGATGTTTGCATAAAAAATGTACATAATATATTTTTTATGGTCGAATAATAAACTGTGAGTATAAGTATCTGTGAGATATCAAAATCTGATAAAGCTATTGTACAATCTAATACAAGTTTGGCGGATGTTTGTTCGAGCTACTAATAATCCCCGTAATATTATAGTTTGGGAGTCTGTAATCTATAACTAATAGGCTAGATCATTCTGAACCTGCTACTCTTAAATATATTATTTGGTTTTATACGTAGGTACACCAATTATACTTATATATATATATATATTTACATGTTTTAATTCATTAAGCCATATGGCTCAATAACAGAAGGACCCTTAGAGATGGAGGTTTTTTGAATTACGTTTACTTGAAGTTTTAAATATATTAATAAAAGTAAATAAAACTTGGAAGGTACATTACTTATTTTTAACATAATAAGTGCAAATTAGTTAAGTTAAATACCAAGTACCAGTGTACCTAGTTTCATTTAACTTTTATCAGTTATTTTCTAATAAAATTAAAGATTTTGTGTTTTAAAAGAAGTGTTATTGATTGGGACCCATCCATGGTGCTTTAAAAAAATAAACAGCGGATGAAATAATTAGCTACTTACGGATGCTTATGACACTGAAATTCAAAGTAACCATTTAGAAGGCTGACCGCACTTTAACACACTCACACAATAAGCTTAATGAGGCAACTTAATGAAGGAAATCAGTCAGGCAGACGTAAACTTAGAAATTTGGTAGGTACAAGTAATACGTTCGGTACTATAATATCGAACTGTTAGACTAAGTTATTTCCAAAGTTCTACCCCATTTAGGATCTTTGAAATCGTATCAGATATTACAGTAGGCTTGATTGTCACCTGGAAGTTAGGCATTTTTATTATTATTTTTATTATTGTGGATAATTTATATAGCGCCGTTTTCGTATAAATATACCTCAAGGGCGCTTTAAATATTTAATTTAACGGCTCGGGAAATTTAAATTGAGTGAAAACTCAATTTCTGAGTAGAAAATACCATTATCAAATTAATCAAAAGATTTTGAGAACATATAGGTCTTAAGTTTCTTTCGAAACATCACTTCACTCTAACAGTTGCGCACTTCTGGTGGGAGAGCATTCCAAGCCACAGGGCCCGCAACCGCAAAAGCGCGCGCTCTCCAAACTTTGTGCGCTGATTACGGATCGGTACTAAACCCTGCCTATAGCTGTAGATGTAGCTGATCGAAGTGTGAGACGTCTTTCAGCTAGTTCATCTGGAATGCAAAGCTCTTTTAAATACTCTGGAGCGGCATCATGCATGGCTTTGTACATTAGCCAACAGAGTTTGTATTCTACCATTTGTGGAAAGCGCAGCCAGTGCAGTTTCTTTAGCAGTGGAGTGATGTGGTCGAACTTAGAAATTCCGAAGATAAGTCTAGCTGCAGCGTTCAATAGTGATTACTACCTACCCCTAGATATTTATTGGTACCCTTTGTCTAGTTGACAATAAACTCGAACGTTTACGTAAAAAAATCTACCTTATTTTAGTTTCTACTACTTCAAATATTAATTTTAACCTTATCGTCAATCATCATCATCATCATTCCATATCCGCTCCACTGTGAGCATATGGATTTCACAAGCTGCCTCCAAGCCAAGGTACCGGCCGCCAGTTCCCGCGCATCCCCTCAAGTCAGGTCCACATCCCGTAGTTCTGACGCAAACTGACTTATGCATAACTGAAAATGCTTAACATTTTAATTTAAATGTTTATAATTAAAATATTTCTTACTAATACGTGCTACGTGCATTCATCGATTCGTGATAAAATAAATAAAATATCGCTTGGGCCAGGACTTGAACCTGGGTCTTTTGGTTTCCGGTGAGATAGGCCGACTAAGCTAAACGAACCATTATTCAATGCACCCACGAGATAACCCACATTCGTTTCCAGAGTTTCTCTGTCTCTGTTGGGATATCAATAATATCTGATATCAGCCCAGCATGGGTATAATCCAGTTATTTGTCTACAAGTATTTGTATACGTTCAAAATGTTGTTATTATATTGTAATTCGTAAATTTCTTGGTAGAGATCATGAGGAAATCAGTACCATATTATAATTGAGAAAACATACATTTCATGTAAATTTATTTATTAATTTACATCTTAAGTAGATACTTACTATCCCTTATTTGCACGTAATGGTGCATAGGGCTATGCACTGAAAAAAAAACCATCTAATCGTTAATTACGCACCAGATGGTGAACCGCATTAACACAGTTTATTTTCCTAACATAACATAAGCCAACTCCAAGCTCCCGTGAAATATGTGAAAGTGTGGTGGAGGAGATCTCCTCGAGGTGAAATGGGTCAAGGGATGAATTAGAAGTTAGGGTCGGAGTCGACCGCGAACTTAACTAACCCATCAAGGGCTGCAAGTTGGAGGTGTAAAGGGTGGAGGAGCCGACAAGGAAAACAAAGAATTAAAAAATCATAGAAAACTCAGAAAAATATTTTTACTAATTATATTTACACATTTTTAACAAGTACAAAAAGACGACTTAATTTCACATGAAAAACATACGAAATTGCTTTCTTTGAAACAAAATTAAAACAAAAGGGTTTTTTAATGTTATAATTCGATTTTAAATGCATCTCCCAGATTTTTTGTGTCTTTTAAAAAATTACTATTTTCAAGTCATCTCCCTTTATTTCTCGTGTACAGAATTATCGCTAGTACGGGGCACCCCAGTAAGGACATATTAATCAAAGCATTTTTTGATAAATTGAATGTTATTTTGATGGACTTGATTAACCATTATTATAACGTATTTTTCACTCGTATATATCGCCATTTTTCGGTTATTAAATAACTGTTTCCGGGTTTTGATTCTCTTTTTTTGCACGACTTCTAGGTCACCTGTATATTTCGCCCTTACCTGTATTCGTGACTAAGTGGAAAGTTTGACGCTAAAACAGAATCCAAATTATTATTAGCATAATATACTGGAAATTGTACAGTGCCACTGCACATTGACGATATTACAATCCGTAAAACTTGGACGTAATTTTTTATCTTTCCAGAAGTCAGAAACAATGATTTTTAGTTACAAATTTAATACTATTTACTGTAGAATCGCGGTAAAACGTCACTTACACGCGACATTAAATTTCATAAATACTAATCGGTAAATGTGATTAACAAATAAATGTATTTTATTATTTTCAATTCAAGCCTACAGTCATGTGCTATACTGTGTATTATACTGTGATTTCACTACGTCAACATTACAACTTGCCTACATAATACTAGAATAATTAAATAAATACGTGATAAGACAACATTTTGAATATTTACAAATACTTGCAGACTAATTACTGGACCCCATGTACCCATGCCGGGCTAATATCAATCATTTTAAGACGTTCAATCAATCAAGCTAATAAAAATTAAAAATAATTTTATAAAAATTTCAACACGGATGTAAAATATTGAGAAAAGTACGGGCGATCAAATATTAAAAATCCAACTGAGCGAATTTTTTTAAAACACACCTCTCAAAAATTTGAGAGACTTCAAGTGTCTGAGTAATTTAAAAATAACCTTGGCTAAAACGTGAAACTTTGTTAGAATTTAACGGAGTTGAATTAAAATTTTACGAGTAGTTATTCAAAAGGCAAGTTGAAAAACGAAATGAAAATGGAATCAGATTTAGTCTCGAGACGTTAAATGAGAGGCAGATCTGAAGGAGTGGAGTATTTAAAGTTTTGTCTTAAACCAAGATTGTCAAGATGTAATTAAGTGTGGAATAGAATAAAAGTTTAAGAGCCAATGTTGACCAAAGCGAAAGTTTTATTGTAGGAACTGAAAATATACTGAGTAGATTTAAAAAAAAGCTTAATAGGTGGAAAGGAAAAATTGACTAAGCGACATAATATGTCCAATGGAAAATGATACCAAGTGACATAATATTATCATATTGCTTTGTATCATTTTCCTTTACACAAATTACATGCTCAGTGGAATACTGACGTAACTAAAAAAAAACTATTTTTCGTGACATACTTGTTGACGCATAGAATTAATATTGATCAGATGTTTGGCGCTTACAGAAGTCTGTCTCTGTATGTAACTCAATTCTGACCTATCTACAATGGGTCAGTATTTATTTATTAATTAATTAATTTAATTAATTAATTTATTTATTTATTTATATATTTATACATAAACATTAAACATTTATTTAGTACTTTAACTGTCTAACTAGGGTTGATACCCCGTTCTAAGACAGCCAAATATATGACTTTTTAGTTATAAATACATTTACACGTGTAGAGCAAAAAGTTTATTTTTTGTTTAAAAATTTTACTACATAAGGTTATTTACTACTACGGCTTATCATCGTCGTCATTACAGCTTCCGTGCGTACTTCTATAGTCAGGTCCATAGTCCGTAGTTTTGACGTAATAATAATGACAATTATGGCTAACTAACATTTTTGTGCGTATTTCGAGTACTTTACCATTTCATTGATTGTAAATTTTATATTAACTGTAAATTCTTCGCATTTACTTTTCGTCCGCCTCGTAGCATAGTGGTAGCGCATTTGGCTACCGTGCATGAGGTCGCGGGTTCGATCCCGCAGGGGGTCAACATGACATATTTATTTGATTTTCATATTCATATTTCATGTGTGATTCCTGAAGCGTATGACTGATCATCTTACCTTCATGATTATAAATATACAGTGCACTTGGTGTACCGATGCAGTGCGATGAAGTAGTAGTAGTAGTAGTCCTCGCATTAAACTAAATAACTGCATCTCAAGCTAACTAGAGCAAAAACGTAGATTGGGAATAATATATTTTTAAAACCTGACTGGGGCATTGAATGGTGCGATATAACAGTTTTGTAATACAAAAAATAAGCTTTTCAAATCAAAATATGTTGTACAGTTGAAAGTTAAACTGAATGTTGGTTGAATTTATTAACCCTGAAGGCAATGAAACCATTAGGCAGTTTTTATTAAATATAAATAGTTTCATAACAGTTAGATGTGTCTACCCATTACAGTACTGATTAAAATTGAATTTTCGTTCTAAGCTGTACAATTTGATCATTTCCAACTGGAATTATAAATTATCGTGAAGGAATAACAATAACCTCAAAGGTTGTGTAGTACTGTTCTAAGGCGATTATAATCAATACTAATTAGGATTATATTACAAACAAAGCTAATATCTACGTTATTAATATGAACAAAGCTAAAGGTAGCTGTGATCTGTGATATTACGAATTGTACTTAAGCTAGCGGTGGCGGTGTACGCTTAACAAGAATTTAACTAAGTCAGATTATTAAACTTAAAATTAAATTTAAATTAAAGACTAAATATGTAGGTAATTTGTACTAGAAAACATTACAATTCAAAAATATATTTTGAATGCTGAATAATGTAGGGTGGGTGCTATAGTAATTGAACATGCTATAAGAATTGGAATTAGATTTTCAAAAACAAGTCTACTCAAAGAATTTATTTCTACCAGAAATATGCACTTCTTTAGTGAGTTATTTTTAAGTAAATGTATTCATACTATTGTTTTATTTCAATGGCGAAATTTGAAAATGACATTTTATTTCTCAATCTTAAGCTTGTGAAAAAACATGATATTGTTAGCCTTTGACACTAGAAAAAAATTCCTTCATAACTCAGATTTTTTTCAAGCTTTGGACGGTCCATTAACTACGTGAAAGGCTTGAATCTATCAGTATTTGTCAATATTTCTTTGATAAATTATGAAATAGCCAATAACACAAAAAAAAAATTAAAATGTCTCCAATTACTGTAAATTGCAATTTTTTAAAAATTGTATCAGCTGTTATAATTAAGTTAAGTTCCAACAATACTTTGCTATAGCTATAGCATCTACCCTAGTCATTTAACCATTTTTAAAAATTAGCTTGTTTGTTTGTTTGTTTGACGATGAAATTTCAAACCTAATATTCCATGCAAAAAAAATTAAATTCATATAATCAATCAGAAATCAATCAGGATTGTAGCCGTGCAATGAGGTAACATGGCACCGTGAATACTAAACTGCACTAGCTCAAAAAAGTCAGCTTTTGGGTAATAATAATTATAATGAAAAATTCATACAAAACCCAGAATTGGGAGTTGGGAGTGCAAGCCTCCAAGGTTCATATGAAAAATGGGGAAAAAATATAATATATAATATGCTTTGGGCAGAATAAATTCTAGGATTATGTTTTCTGTTGAGTAGATAAAGTTGTGTATTAGATAAAATACAAAGATGTTAGACAAAAATATAGATTTCCATTCCTAATAGTTGTGATCCTTAAGTCAAAATCGCAATCAGCAATAATGACTATGTAACAAAGAAAACCAATTACCAGTTTCGCGCCTAAAATTCAAATTAATTGCAAACAAACACGATGTAATTAATTGAATACGCGTCGATGGTTAAGGGTGGCGGTGAAGGGGGTGGGGGGAGAGTATATAGTATCACCAACCTCTCTCGTCTCCGGGGTGTCATTTGGCGGGGAACTTCGGTAAGGAGAGAGGGGTGGGACTATACCAAATCACAGTTTTAAACAAGTTGAGCGAAAAAACGTTACCAGAGAAGAAAATATTTGAGGCCAGTTATATCCATATAATACTTGTATTGTGAACACGCTTTTCTCTTAGCGTATTCAAAGTTTACTTGGAGGTTGACCAAAAGTTTCCTATTGAATAAATTTAAGCACATGCATATTTTCTAAATTAGTAAAATTTAGAATATTGCTAATTGGATATTGGACAACTCATCGAAAGGGTCGAGAACTCAAAATACCTGGGAGCGTACATGACAGAAAACGACTTGACAGTTCAGAAATAACTGGGAGTGCGGCTTGGAGTAGCGGGCGCCGCATTCAACAGTATGAAAGCTGTCTGGAGATCGGTTGTTTACTCGGTTAAAACAAAATTCCGCCTTTATAGCTCCTGCATCACACCTGTTCTCCTCTACGGCTGCGAATCGTGGCACATAACCAGGGCCTAAGATAGCAGACTTCTAAGTTTTGAGAATAGGTGTCTTAGAAGTATTTTAGGTTTGTGGTTTGACTTTGTAAGGAACACAGAGGTGAGGCAACGGACACAGCAACCCTTGGTATCTACTGTCATTCGGCGAAGGCGTTTCGGCTGGCTAGGCCATATACTGCGTATGCCTCCCGAGAGCCTTAACCATGCTTGCCTATTTTACAAGGCATCAGATTCTCGGCGTCCTGGTTGTCCACTGTCGACAATTTGTCGGCAGTTTGCGTCAGAGCTGCAGGACGTGGACTTGACTTGGGAGGATGCACGGGAGCTGGCGGCCGATCGCTTGGCCTGGAGGCCGTTTGTGGATTCCATATTCTCCACATAGGAAGCGGATATGGTATGATGATGATGATAAGTTAGTTCTCAAAAGCATTGGATTAATAAAGGTAGCGTTAAACACTATGCCATGCTGCAACGAAGCGCATGGATAAATGAAAATAAATTACACTGATCAAAATTAGCATATTTTTAATGTCAAAATTCAATAAAAACAATGCTTTTCAAGTATTTATTACATTTCTTTCGATAGCTAAATGAATTTAGAGGGAAGAATAGTAGATGATCAGTAAGACTTCAGTTACAATACATGATATTATTAAAATATTTCATAATGCAGCAATGAATCAATGACCAAGCAATCCTCCCATAAGTTGCAAGTTGCACAGAGAAATATGGAGCGTAGGTATGATTGGAATACTGTGGTAGAAATAATTGCTTGGTTGAAGTGAAAATGGGCGGGTCACATAGCCAGAATGACGGATGATGGATGGACGAAACAAGTTCTGGTGTGGAGACCTAGAAACCCGAAGCCTCAAGGACGTCCACCGATGAGAAAGGTAGACGATATCAAGAAGGTTGCTGGAAGGAGGCGGGCACGGCGCAGGGTCGGGAGGTGGCAGGGGGGAGTGGACCATCCCGGGGCTATAATATGATATTTTTAAATATTGCAATCTTAAGATAATTGGGTTCTTTCCGATTTTTTTATTTTTTATTTCAAAAAATTGATTGAAAAATTACAAAATCAAGGGAATTTTTTTTTATTTTTATGTCATATGAATTTTAAAGCGCGGTTTGAAATAGAACTTTATCAAATCGCTCGCAAAATCCTCCATTTGGCGCGCATGCGGTGTGACGTCACAGCAATATATAGCGCTCACTCACTACGGGAATGAATTTCACGCCTTTCACGGTGGACGGGAATGACGTCAATAACGGGCGTTAAAAATGATTCGTTTTTTCGTGTATTTAAAACATTAATTTATAAATGAAAACAAAAATTTTTGATTATTTTTTTTTATATCGTTGGAATTGTAAAAATATACTTTAAATATTTATAACGTTTTCAAGGATATTTATACTATCGGGAAGAACCCTATTGAATCAAGAGTCAATCATACACCACGGTGCAAACACTGGAGCGTAAAATTTTCTTAATATTTAATTACAAAAACGGTTACATTTTACCCCTGGAGTACGATAATGTCCCTTATTAACGTTTCACGATGTAATTAAACGATAAATCGTCGCGACTTCGTAATTACGAAATCGCAATATAATAGATTTTGTGGACAAAAGCGATTTTCGCATAAAATTTAAATCAATCGCTGTTTGGACTTACCCATGTTTGAAACACTTAATTGATTACCGTAGGGGAAAAAAATTAATGCTCTGATAAGATAAAATAGCTGTCTGTAGAAATCTGGAATCTAACTAACTAATTAACCATAACGCCATTTCCCCGAAGGGTAGGCAGAGAGAGGTAGAACGCCACACCACTCTGTCCACACCACATTCATAGGTACATCTTCTCATGCACGCACAGATTATTCCGACTTCTTACATGCCCACTTTCAAGCATTTGTTTTACTTGATCATGCCATGTCTTTCTCGGCCTTCCTCGAAATATAGTTTGTTTTTAATAAGTATACTATGGAGATCTAGAAAATAGATTTATAAAATCATCATCATCGCAAAGGTGAGGCAACGGACGCAGCAACCCTTGATATCTACTGTCATCCGGCAAAGGCGTTTCGACTGGCTGGGTCATAAATAATATTCTACGTATGCCTCACGAGAACCTTAACCATGGACATCCACTGTTGAGATTCCATCGAAAGTTTGCGTATGAACTACGGGACGTGTACCTGAATTGGAAAGATAAGTAACCGTTGATACCAAATATTGTAAACAACCAAAGGCGATTCGAGTCCCTGCGCCATACATTACGAATGTCTTCATACAGCGTTAACAATTCTTGCTTGTTTTACAAGGCACTATAGGTTCTTTACGAAAAGTTATGAAATATATCAAATAAATTCCTCGTTATGCGATTCTGAGACTTCTGCTCCCAGCAACCCTTTCGCATTGTTTGTAATTAGAAATGTAATCAATAAACGTTCTTCTAAAATACTTTATGTTACCGATATTTCAGGAATTTTCTTAGTAACAAAGAATCATGTTTTCAAAAAAATCTTTCAAAGCGTTTATCAATATTCTGCAAATGAAACATCCCTCTAAACAAGTCTTTAAGCAATATTTCATATTTATAGAAAAGGGTTTAGGTTAATAGAGCGAGATCTAATTTATTACCATCAAAGCATTCTGCTTGAGTCTAAGTAAAGTACCCATGGGTAAACGAAGTTAAAAAAATAATAACAAAATAAAGAGCGGAAGGCTCTTGATTGAGAGGTTAAATAAATAACAGACCCTTTCGGGAAGGGTCGATATCATTTGGGGATGAATAACCTTAACGGAGTTATTTCATAAATATTTCAACCAAAAAACAGGAGATCAAATTTAAAATTTTACCGGAGATTTTCCGCCGACGGTAAAAGATACACGAGTTATGGAAATTTTAATATTTTCATGTTTGATTTTTGAAATTTTTCAAATATATTTTTTTTTATAAAAAAAAACTCTCCGTTACAAGTTAAGTACATAAATACAATATTATTACATTATAAATATATATAAAGAGACAGTAGACAATAGAAAACAAATTACGAAAGAATACCACATAGGGATGGCCTGTGAGTGGGCATACTTAACTTGTAATATCTTTTATCTGTCTCTTTAAGGTAGGTATATTCTTTTTCTAAGATCTAAAGAAGCGTGTCTTTTTTTAATTAGCCGCAAAAATAAATTTAACTGGCAAAAATTCTTGGACCGACAGTAAAGCGAATGACTGATTTCCTTGTCTGTAGCATACAGTATAGACTATAGACTATACTTATGCAATGCCCCATACAACACTAGGAGCGAATGAGAGAATAAAAAGGATGAAGTGCATATAATAATATAAACTATGTTATAAGTACCTACTGTTATTGCAAAATTTCACCAAAATATTGTTATTGCACATTTTCATAGTTAAAAATATTTGTACACAACTTTATTGAGATATTATTTTTAGTACACAGAGAATTATGTTTCTAAATTATGAATGGTTAAATGCAGAGAAATCTATGATTGGTGTGTGAATTAAAATAACTTACAATCGATGCGACCAAAAATGTCCCGAAAAGTCTATTTCACAAATGAATCGAAACCTCTTGATCGTTTTTGTCTGTGAATTAAAAAAAAAATCCATCTTGAAAGCCATTTTCAGTTCTCGAACGGTAGTTAGTAACAGTGCAATGTTATTTATCTCCGAATATAGCGCCACAGTTACCGTGCCACTAATCTCCCGAGTTTTGATAAGGCCAAGATTTATGTGGGCGCTTTTACCGACTGAGAAATATAAAAATTCGGCGGGTTTCACGACTGATGTCAAAAACACATCGGTATTACTAAGATTGTATTCTCACGTACGCATTTTATAACCGTAAGTCTGGAATTTATCACAATACGAAGGCCCTCGACGTGTGGATTATAAATTTGCGATTAAATCGAAAAGGGATTACATCGAATACCTACACGGCTTGAAAAATTTACAAATGTGGTTGTAATGCGAATAAAAAGCATTTAAGGTGACAAAAAAACTGTGAAACCGATTAAAAGTATCCATAAAAAATTACGAGCACTTACCATCTCTAAATAAAGCATTCGGTTCACTAAGACCGAATTTTTAAAATAAATTTGTAAGAAATAATACTTTCATTTACTTATTTATTTAACTTTTTGTACATTGGCGGGTTTATTGCCTAGTTGGCAATTTCTTCCGTTATTACGTTATATTATTTTATTACAATCAGATTTTTAAACAAGAGAAATAAGTCTGAATAAGATAAGACAACTGCGTGTCGTACGCCATTCCTCAAGGTCCTTTAGGGGAGACAATCTTTGTGAAATCGCAAAAAAAAAGTTATATTTTTTGTGTTAGGTGCTTGAAAAGATCACATTAAAAGCTTTTCAATTTCTTAAAAAGCTTTTAAAAAGCAGTTCAATAAAGGCAATCAGGACATTTTAAAACTTGGTTTTACTTTAAGATTAAGCTTTGAGGACGTGAAGTTCCTAATTAAGACGCCTTATTAAGATTTCCAGTCAGAGCACGTGGAATATGGAAATATGCAAAGCATTCCTGTGAGCTCCATTGTACATCAGGATCAGGGATAGTGGGTGGGAGAGCCCCGACCCACGAAAGGCTAAGAAAACACAGCATATGTAAACTCTCGGGGAGATAAACATCATTGTGTACAGTGCAGCTTTTGCGTTTGCGTAAATATAGTCAAAGGGAACGTGAAAAAAATACGAGAAAATCCCGTTAATAAATATAGAGAATGCTCTCACAAATATTGTATTTTACATGCGTTTTAAAGCACTCCTAAATAATCGAATAACCTAAACTAATGTCGATCACATACTAAGAAAACACTAAGACATACTTTACCATTTATTGGACAATTTTGAGAAATAACATGCCCTAAAATATTTGTGTTTTTTTTTTTTGTATTCTATTCAAAAAATTTAAATTTCAAGGCGGTGGCGGTGGTTAAGGTTAAACACCCGCATGGCTTTTCAACTTATACAATCCTAAATGTAGAAAAACTATCCGGTTTTAGCTTAAAAAAGGTGAAAACATAATTCATAAATACTAAGAACGAGAGAAATACTTTATGTTGGTATATCAGAGATGTTTAAATAATATGCATGTTTTTAAGTGTTAGCAAGATAGAAACTTCATTTGATAGTTTATAGTTTCTAACAAATATTGTGCAGAATTTTTATTTTCGTATTTAAAGGGTTAAAACCTGCAAAAAATGACAATCTTTTTAAAGTTCTTAAGACTTAAATCTAAGCAATAAAAATTACTCTCGCATATAATTTTTTTTGTTTATATTATATTTGTATGCCCAAATAAAAACCGCGCTTTCACAGAAAGATGTTTTCAGCAGCAAATGAAGTGTGAAATTTACGTCAATTCAGGGCGCGTATACACGCGAAAAGAAAATATAATATCGCGGTTAAAGGAAAATACGGAAGGCGCTGATATTCGCAAAGATTTTAACAACCCTTAAAATTACTCCACACTATAGAGAGACGGGTCCCTAAACACAATTTTCACAGAGATGTCAAATAACGCGAAATATGCCTTTGGAACATTCGAGGGAAGGTTTTTCCAATTTAGGGTGCCCTACAGAGCGACCTACGAACAAGCCTAGCGTGTAATACCTTATATTAAACCTACACGCAGGCTCTTCAAAAGCCTCGCCAAAAGCTCCGTAACGCGGAATCTCTACTTTGGAACGCTTTGCAACAAAATGATATCTCTAGCTTATCGAACGAGCGCGTTAACATTTTTTAAAAATCCATTGAATTTTCGAAAAATTTTCCTGCTCGGATTCAAAGACGAACATTATGGGATCGTGAAAACCAATTTTATTCGCAATGGGAAAAGTTTTATGGGGAAAATGTTTTGCTCCAAAGTTATGTAAGATGAACCGATGGCTATGTTTGCCAGTGGATATATGAACAGTTTAATATGAAATCGATATTACAGACGGATAATTTGACATCATGGAACATTATCGGCCGCCTAGCTTTAACCATATTATTAAAATAATAATTTTTATAAGTAGGTATGTTGTTGATGATCATAAATAACAGAAATTCAGATTACTGTAAC
Organism: Micrasema minimum; assembly: GCA_022494985.1. Lineage (NCBI taxonomy): Eukaryota > Metazoa > Arthropoda > Insecta > Trichoptera > Brachycentridae > Micrasema > Micrasema minimum. The sequence continues at coordinate 18,243 of JAGVSP010005576.1, forward strand.
AATACATATGGATTTGCGTATATTTTAAAAAATTATTTTAATAGTAATCCTACGCCCTAGGGTTTGAATTTGGGACCCATTCCATGGACCTGCAGGTAATTTTTATAACGTTTAAAGCAAGTTGCTGAAAATAAAACATATTGCTCATAAATTGGTCTTTATTAAAGTGTGACAGTTTTAGAAAACAGTTTGACTTGGCAGTATATAGTATCAGTAATTCTGTAAAAAAAAAAATATTTGCATAACATGCACTACCATGACGTTTCTTAAGTCTGTTCCACTTTAGCTATAATAATAACAATAACCTTACTTTTATAATAATTATTATATTTTGTCAATTTTTTTAAGCTGTTTTTGCTAAAAATCGCCTAAATATACAGCCATATTTGTGAAAAATTTTCTTCGAATATGCTTTACAATTAAAAATAACGCTTCCCCTAATCTCTTAGTACTAAACTAAATCTGACTGAATCTGACTACATATAGCTATCGAGATTCTAAAGCAATAATGTATTTCGAAAATAAGATATTTGGAACATATGTAATTGCTAAGCTCTAGAATAGGGTTCTTCCCGATAACATGAATGTCCTTGAAAACGCTATAAATATTTAAAGTATATTTTTACAATTCCAACGATATAAAACACAATGATCAAAAATTTTGTTTTCATTTATAAATTTATGTTTTTAAAAACACGAAATTACGAGTGACTTTTAACGCCCGTTATTGGCTAATGACGTCATACCCGTCTACCGTGGAAGGCGTGAAATTCATTCCGCAGTGAGCGCCTATATTGCTGTGACGTCACATCGCATGCGCGCTAAATGGAGGATTTTGCGAGCGATTTGTAAAAGCGCTATTTCAAACCGCGCTAAAAAATTCAAATGACATCGTAAAAATTTTTTCAAAAATCCCTTGATATTGTTATTTTTCAATCTTTTTTTTTAAATAAAAAATAAAAAATCGGAAAGAACCCAATTGCAAAAGTACAGGATGATACAGAATTAATGTTAACAAAATGCAGCCCGCAAGCCGAAGAAACTAAGCCCTGCACACACAGCGGTCTTATGCAGCGCAAATAGCAGGTTTATGGGGTAATCCACGCCGGATGCGGCCACTAATTACAGCACAGCAACACAGACGGCTGCGGCCGCGACCGTGGTCAGCTCGGTACAGTAACAGACGTCCGGCTGGCGTCCGACAGATGTGCGGTAGATAAAACGGATGCCGTATTATCCGCTAGTGGGTGACCACCCTAATTAGAAAAATTAAGATGAAAATTTCGATTATTTTAAAATGATATAAGAGGGAATCACCGAAAAAAAAGTTTGTACGTATCAAAATAAGTTTTATTATATACCGATAAGTTAAGTTAATTAAGTTATATTAAGTCGAATAATTTAATTTTTTAAAATTAATTGGGATTGAGGTAAGAACATAACATGTAATTTTGCATATTAATACCTACTCGTATATATAAAGTCTGAATGATTGTATAATTTTATCCAGCTAATGACAGTCCCGTAAACGCCAAAATATCTTTATTCTTTTCTTTTTTTTTTTTAAAAATATTTGTTATATTTTCACTGCATTCTGCTGCACTGGTCTGAAAACTTTATACTTCTATTTCTTGTCTTTATCCGAACAGAATGGTGCATAGGGCTCTGTGTAAAACCAAGTACAGTGATGAACTTTTGATATTTTTTTACGTAAAAGGCAAGACGATTAATCTTACGCTATTGACGCCATGCCAGTCCAAATATAATAATTAATGTGAAAAATCGCAGTCAAATAAATGTATTTTATCAGAAAACTAATTTGGCGGTTAAATTGCACGTAATATAACAATTTTTGAGAGTAAGTATGTTAATCGCCTGAGCATAGGTAAGAAGAAAATAGCATATGCTCGACAAAACCAATAGCACAATTTCAACATCATTAGATAGGAAATTGTGAAAAAAATCACCAAGTCACCATTGCGGGAGAATCCACAATGCGATGGAAGTATAATATTATATAGCACGTGGAATACTATAATTGGACCCATTGACCTCCCGCAGCTAATGATAAAAAGGCGATATAGCTATCCATTACGCAGACGTAGAATTTGCCACCATTGATATTGCAGGCTCAACTGGAATCTAATTACCTTTGTATATTGCATTCTCGACGCAATATGTTTGAATCGGTTATTTGCATAATAACACATGTCGCCTAAATTGATTTTTATATCGAAAATCACTATTCCACTTTGAAAGCGTAAACTGTTCATTTCGAATAAGAATAAATCAAATAAACTGGCATAACTGCTGTTCAAGAAATTAAATTAATTTAAGAAGTTTCAGTCATGTACAGCGAATGTATGTTGAAAGAACGGCTTAAAAAATATATGATGCGACTGCGCCTGGATGTAACAATCGAGGAAGGCCGGAGAAAGACGTTGCATGATCAAGTAAAACAAGTGCTTGAAAGTGGGCATGAAAGGAAGATTGGAATAATCGAGTTTCCTATTTCGTTCGTGATGAGGAGAATTTTACGAATGTGGAGGAAGCAAGAAAAAGTGTGCCAGGACAGAGTGGTGTGGCGTTCTATCCTCTCTGCACTAGCCCTCTCGGAAGAATGGCGTGACGGTAAGTTAGTTAATTTAATTTCGTTCGGTATTGTACAAATCTATACCACCAAATTTCTGAAAAATCATTAAAAAAATCACAACTGAAAATACAACCTCCCTATTGGTCCTAGAGATTAGGGTTTGCGCGATTTCAGGTCTAAAAATGATCCTCGGATCGGATCAATCCCTATCCCAACTCCGTCGCGACCTACATCCGAATTTTTTTTGTATTTCTTTAAATAGCAAACACAGAATAATAAAATAGCAAAATGTACTCTAACATTTACAGAAAATTAATTTTTCATTTTAAAACACAATTTGCTTGAGTTTCCTAAAAAATAGTACTTTGATATAAAAGGGTGTGAAGAATTATCATACGAACTACTAATTTGTAACAATGAAAAGAAAAAAATATTTTAATAACATTTTTATTCCATATTATTTTAATATAGTTTTGTATAAAAAGTAGGATTTTCATTTACATTACTTAAAATTTATTTTCAAAACAGACGATTCGTTTGATTGCAACCGATCCTCTTGTTCTCTTGTCTAATTTTAAAGGAATGAATAGACCGAACTGTTTGGAATAGAAAAACACGGGTGGTTTGAAAACAGACAGTAACTGTTTGCTGCATGGGATTCAAACAACTCGCAATATACAATGTTAGTTTTATAATGAACCACCGTAAAAGCCACGCTTGCTTACCACAAGGTAAAAAAAAAACCACAGAGTACGAAGCGCCAGCAATGCATTAAATGGCATAAATTAATCACAAGATCCTGACAATGGTCAAATGGAAAAAACGTGATAAAGACAAATAGCAAAACTAAAGTCACCCTCTATATTATTTTTTTAATAACACAAAAATGTCCTAGACAAATTTCTAACTGCGGTAAAAATGAGTGAATTTAATAATTAGCATTTTTTAACATAGTTAAATAAATAACATATTTATTCTAAAGAAACTTGAACACAATTTAGTAGGGTAAGTGAGCGAGGTGTTTGAAAAAGAATGACGGAAAGTAGATTAATGCATGGTTGAAATGCAATCTCTCAGTCGAAATGTGTGGTAAAGACTATTTATGATATAGAGTACAAATGTCGAAATTAGAGCGAACGGCTGAGATAGAAAGCATTAACGACAACAATTGAGAAAGCGTCTTTTACGAATGGATCGGGTCCATGTAGAGGCGAAAGGACTGATGAAAGAACGCTAAAAAAAAATATAATGCGACAAATGCCTGAATGTAGAAAATCGAGGAAAGGCCCGAGAAAGACATGGCATTGAGACAAGAAAACCAACTGCTTGAAAGTGGGAATGAGTAAGAAGTCTCCGTAATAAAATCGACGTGGCGGCATGAGAATATTATTAACGTGGAGGAAAACAAGAGAAGTGTGCCAAGGACAGAGTGGTGATGGCGTTCAACGGGAAATCCACTCATTTTTACCCCCTTCACGTCGAAAAGGCGTGATGTTTAGATATAAGTTATTAACTAATAAATAAAATTGTTCCCTTGGGTCCAAGAACCACTGCATTGCTGCAACGAGTGAAAAAAATGTGTAAAATGATAATTTATTATTTATTTTGATTATGGACACAAGTTACAATAGCATAACATAAAACAAATACCAAGAGCAATAATTGAACTCATTAATTATTTCTGTTGCGTGCGCAGGGAATATTATACAAACAACAATATTTAGTTGACGGCCGGCAAATTCAACGAATATAGACATATTATGTTATTATTGCTTTTGACTTTTTTTAAATTAAACAAAGATCATTACCGTTAGGTAAACCTTGTTTTTTGTTTCCATCACCTAACAATTAAACACACCGCCTGAGAAAGAACTTGTGAATCAATCATGATAAATATATGAAGAAAATAAATAAAATAAACAAAAAATAGGGAATCACAAAATGCCGAACATCTTCACGTTGAATCTAAGACTGATTATGTTCATCTAATAGTCCGCCTTGCTCTCATGATGATTTTCTTGGTTTTCTCATCTTCTCAATGCAGAAGCGGAGACAGTTCCCTTTGGTCCACATACGAACCAGAATTAATAACCGCCTGATAGCCAACACAATATATAAAAATTCAATTAGTACATTCAATGAAAGAAAATCTTTGATGAAATATAAACCATAGTACAACAAACCAAGTAAAAAAAATGAATGTAACTCCCTTAAAAAAAATTGTACCATTATAAAATTATAAAAATGTAATACATTACAGTTGAAGAGATTAGAATATCAATGTTAGGTGATTTTTTAAATACCCCAAGAAAAAATATTAGATAATCTTCTTTGATTAATGGCTTTATTTTATGTAACTTTTAAACATTTTAGAAAAATTTTCAGTTAAATATAATTAATCCATTTTATAAAAGCAGTACTGCAATTAAGATGCTATATTCACTTGTAGATAATATTGAAAAATGTAGTAAAAAAGTCAGGAAGCAAGTAGCCAAAATGCGCTACCGATTATTGATAGAAAAAAAAAAAAATCTCATAAAAGCTATCATAATTATGAGCAGATCAGTAATAAAATGCTGAAACCTAATGAAAAACGCGGTTTTTTTTTAATTTCTTTTTTTTAATAGATACCCTATATTAATTTGTCTATGTAAATAACGTGAAAGTGGGCATGTAAGAATAATCGGAATAATCGACTTGCGTGCATGAGAAGAACTTATTAAATGTTGAGGAAAAGCAAAGAAGTAAGCGCAGTAAACAGAGTGTGTGGCGTTCTAATCCTCATCGTGCCTAACGAAATGGCGTGATAGGTTAGTTAGTTAGTTAGTTATTAGTAGAAAATACATAAATAATTGATGACAAGTTGAAAAAAATGTATCAAAAAAAAATCAATCATACTTATCTCGATTTACTCAAAAAACTATGAGACAAATTTTGAAAAAAAATCGACCGGGATTCACACTGGTTTTCCCGTTAGTACATCAAGTTTGTTACACTATATATAAATTTAATTTCGATGCCGCATCCCACCGCTGCACGATGAGAACCGGAAAAGCCACCACGCAATGGGCGTAGCACGATCGTAACATATTTTCGTTGAAGAACCTAATTATTCGGAAGCAGGAACTAGATGAAATTAAGTTGTTAACTCATTCGGAACCTACACCATAGACACATACGAGAATAGTGGGGTAAGGTACGAAAGCTTCCACGTCATGCGAGAAAGCTTAAATAACTCTTACCATACATTTGCGACATGCGGCACGCTCCGCGCGCCGCGCCGGGCGGGTGCCGGACACATATCCATGTAGTAGAAGGTTCTCCAAAACGCAAATGAAGAAAAGCGTTGTTATACTTTACTTGTGTTTTTGTTCTATCCGCCCGACATTAATAAATAATTGAAGTAAAACCAGTATAAGTTAAAATACAAAATGAGATACTTGTGTATGTATTTTTGTGTATGTATCATTATACACTTGTGTATTTATCATTAGGAGTTTAACAACACAAATTTCCAAAATTAATTGATGGTTGATGTTTTGTTGCCGCAGAGACAAATTATTTAAGAAGCAAAGAATCGGATTATAATCCTTTTACAGCCCATACCACAAAACTGGCTGCAAATCCTGTTTTTCCCTTAGATTTATGCTTTTAATACCAACGACATTATCTCTCTGCTAATTATTTAATTCATAATTTAACACATTACAGATGCCTTTTAAAAGGCTTGAAGTTAGACTGTTAATAGTGGATAAAAAAAATAAATTTAAAAAAATTAAAAAACCGCTATAACAAAACTTTCGCAGTCCATATATAGACCAGAAATTCTCGTTTTTGTAACGCCAATAGCACCTACTTAAACGCACCTTCTATAGCTCCATCCGAGTTCTCAGAAAAATCGCCACCGTACATAGTTCGGATTTCCGTTGTATTTTTTTTCCTAAATAGAAATCACGAATCCTGCCCGTGTGATACTAAGTTTAATTAAAAGTGGTATTTATAAAGCACACATAAACAAAAAAAATCATTGCTGTGTGATAAACCTGTTTTTTATTTATAACGGCGAGTATTGGAATTTTTTAAGGTGCTCGATTACTAACCGAGGGGTTAGAGTCTAGGAGACTATTTGAGGAACTTGCACCAAAGGGTGATGCAAACATGTCATGCGTTTTTTACTACTTTCACTGTGATGTTCTTTTATAATTTAAGTCAGATGTGCCTAAAAAAATCGCAAAAGATCAAAATGAAATCCTTTTCATTTCCGTATTTTAATTTTTAAATAATAACTGCAAATGTTTTATTTTAATTTGTAGTATAAAAATAAAAACATTATTTTAAACATAAATAAAAAAAAAATATTTCCGGTCCAACCGGGGATTTCGACATAAAAGAACCGTCCGGCCAGTAAGGAAAAAAAATATATCACGAAACTACGTTCAGGCGCGGCCGAAGGATAAACTTAGCACTTGGTGTAAACTTACGGGGCTGGAAAGTGTTAATAACATAAACGGTTTGAGTTGAATCCATGTATTACAAGAGAGTTGATATGGAATGATGAAGAAAAAATCCTAATTTTGGAATGGAATAAGAGTTTATTACAAAATGACTTGACTGATCCAATGCTTTCCAAGTATCATTTGTCCATGATGTAAAGAACATTTTTTCTGTTGTCATATTATAAGCTTATGGTTTTCTTTCTAGCTTTGCTTATTTCAATTGGGCAAAGTTATTCTCTCAAACGCAAAAATGTACGGTTTTACTTAACTATATTAACTATGTTTTCCTTATATTTAGTTTACCGATCCAGTGCCCTATGTCCCACTGGGTTAGGATAGGGGTTGGGTAGAAGGATATGTGGTTTTAGTGTACTATTGGGTTGGAGGTATTAGGCAGGGATAAGGAACACGCTTACACAATCCTAACTATGGTCTTATGTTCCTTTACACCCGCACAATGAAAATTGATAATATTGTATTGTGCTTATGTAAAGCCTTGAAAGTCCTCATATAAGGATCCTTAAAGATTACTTATACGTAAGTCTCTACATAAGTGTAGTAGGAACAAATTAGTTATCCCTTTCCACAGCCCATTTGGTCCATTCTGCTTTTTTTAGATATTCACAAAAAATGTCGATTAAGGAAAAAGATAGGTTTAAGGGAGTGAAAATCTTCTTCATTTCTTAATTTTGATTTTGGCTACAATAATAGGTATCGACGAATCTTAAGAAAATGAAGCAATAATCTAATTAAATACGAAAACTCAGAACGTTTCTATGAACAACTGGATTATAGAATACGAGAACAGCCGAAGATAAAGCAATGTAATAAAGTGTCGGTAAAGATGAAACTGAATTAACGTTGAAATTAAACACGTTGCTAAGAAAACGAACGGCTAGACGTTTTCAATGAAGATCAAAAATTTGTGCGTTATTTGATTAATCTCTGCAAGCAATATTAAAGCAAAAATCTGCCTTCAAAAGAGCACTATAAAATTAAACAAAAGAACATCCATATAGGAAAAAGTTAGAAAAAACAGTAGGCTGGTACATAGGTAATTTTAATTTGGTTTAATATGTACCTATCTATGTGCAGAACACAGCATTAGGTTGTTTGGGAAAAGTAAAATTGATGTAGAAATCTTTAATAATTGTGATGTGTGTCTTATTGTAGTAAAGTAAAAACTATTTTTATTTTTATTTTTTATTGTATTTTATATTTCTGACGGATAAGTCCATTTTAACACATAAAAGTAAGCATAATATTATAAAAAAAGTAATAAACAAAGTGACAGAACACTATAAATCGGTTAAGCTAATAGACGATAAGAATTACAATAAAATGTGGATACACTCAACACAGGATCGGGTCTACTTCAGTGAATGTTTAAACCTTGATAGACTTAAACCTAAGAAGTCCAGATTCCGTCTTGAGTTTACATTAAACCGTAGTTAGTTTTGTGATGATCAAGTTACAGGTAATATCTACCTAGGTACTTAAATATGAAATATAATGTTATTATTATTTGTAAGCCGTTGTCTCAATCATTGCCCAAGATGGACTGCACTTGGTTTTCTGATGCAATGCCCAATGCACCCAAAGGAAATAAGGAAGTAATTTCGCACAAATAAATACTTGATTTTACCCTTAGCAGGTGCGTGCAAATTTTAATATTATTATCTGTTCGTATGTAAATACTTTAAATATGTTTACACGCAAAACATAGCGTATAAAACTCTTCTAATTAAAACATTTTTTTACAAAACTACACGCCTGTACGATTTAAAAATATTTTTTTTGTAAGGTTATAAGGTGAAAAAAAACATTTTATACAAAAAAACTTACAATTACATAGTTGAATTGTACATGTCTAAATAACGGCAATGATTTCTGAATAAGGAATCCTAAAACATTTACAAGGGAAATACAGTAATAATCGTTAGGTTCAATTAAAATCCTGGTTGCAAATAAATTACAGCCCCGGGTCATAAAATTAACAAGTGTTTAGTTCTGATCGGAATAGGGCACTGATAGGCACAGGTAGGCACTCCTTTACGGCTTAATTCCTCTTAAGATAAAATGATCATTAAATAAATATACAATTAGACCTTAGGGATAAATGTGCCACGGTCAAAATGTCTAAGTAGACCATAAAACAAAAATTATGCGAATGTTAATTTCTATTCACCATTAAATGGTTTTAACAGAAATAAGCAGGTGATTCGTGTAAAGGTAATTTGTATAAGGACCAAACATTGAAATACTGTCCATACAAAACAAGTATACAAGTATACATGGTGTAACAAAACTCGAAGTACAAGCGGTTAAGTAGCATGGCAGATTAAGTGAAATTGCACAAATCCTTATTAAAAGGTGTTTTTTTTGTTTCGTTTTCTTCATGGATAGTATTAATATGACCAAATAAATGATATTTAAGTCAAATTTAAAAAAAAAAAAAATTAAAAATTCTACAAAATCAACTCCAAATATGATGCAGATTCACCAGTTTTCAGGTTGTACTACGAGCTTTGTTACACCATGTACAATCATGAGAAATTTAAAAAAATTATCTCGCGTCCGTAAAAAATAGCGGCCCTCGTTATTCGAGGAAGAGTGAGTAATTTGTTTTCCATTAAAAAGCACCAGAAATTCTGCAGGGAAACATTTATTTTTGCTGTGCAATTTGCCGCATTAAAAAATATGGCCTCCTCGGAGATCGAGCGGCACGTTTCTAATTTAAATATTAAACTGAAATTATGAGGAGTAACGGTCATGATAAACAACATTAAATAATTTAAAAATACTAATTGTAATGAGATATTGTAATAATTGTTATGATGTATCATAGAAAAAATCACTATTACAATGTGCATTCATCAAATCACTTTTTTATTCAAGTGTGAAGTTCCTCTTGATTTGTTTACTAAAAACGTAAATATGTTAAGCATATTAAATTATACCTTCATTCGTAGATGAATAAAGTAATTATTAATATTAATTGATTACATTTACACTTGATTTAATTTTCAAATCCGCATTATAAAATTAAAACATATATTTTGTACCAGGAAAATCTACAAAATGAATAACAGTACAAGGTACATTACAATGCCATTAATTAAAATAATGGCATAATTTTGTCCAATTGTCTATTTGTAGCATTTACGAGAATGTTAGGTAATATTTTTTAGCAAACTGTTTAATTTAACACACATTTTGAATTTCCAAACATGATTCATTAAATATAATTTTGAAAAGATTGCAGAGAAATGGGACAAAAAATAAAACGCACGAAAAAGCGTACAAATTTTTATAGCTAAACAGCTATAGTTCTAACAAAATAAATTGAACGGGTGGTGGCCCAGTGGGTAGCGTCGCGGTTTCTGAGTCCAGGTATCGTCGGTTCGAATCCCCGCTTCGACAAGACTCGATTCCTATTTTCAAGCACAAGCCGCTTAGGCTTCATTGAAAATAGTATTTACAAATTGAAATATGCGCAAATATTATAAGATTGCATAGATTTCTTTTTTAACTATTAAAAAAAAAAAAAAAAATAAACATCTAGAATCGTAAATTCAGTTTGATTATTTGAATAACAATAACAACTAATTCATCCCGTGAACGAATGAAAAAGTGCCATTTGTAAAAGAAAAGATCGTAATCGCCATTTTTTGGCGTCCGTATCGATTTTAAGGGCCAGGAATACAGCAGCGGTAACTAGGTCAGAAGATGATTTATCTAAAAACGGTGTTAATTTTGCCGTATCAGCCGTCATAAAATACATCTGACACCAAGTCCTTTAAACGCATTTCAGGTACTTAAAATTAAGCTTATTTTAACGTTGGTATTATTTGCAAGATTATCCATGTAAAAACGAAAACAAAACTGTAATTCTACAATTTTACACCTTTTTAATACTCTTACTAATTTTACTATCTTTACTCTTACTATTTTTCTAATAACAATATTTTTATGTTGCTTTCGCTGCAGACTCTTTGCCGTTTTAGAAATTACTTTTTTAACTTTGTCTTTAAGGTGTTTGTAATCACTTTTGTTATTATCTATGAACATATGTGCGTGTAATATTTTAGTTATTTAATTAAGCATGATGTGAACAGTCTTAAATGATAATAAAGTGGTCTACCCATCTCATATAATTTAATATTTTTATACTATATTTTATTTTCAATTGTCTATTATTTTTCCTTAATAAAATAAATTAGGTTTTTTTTTATTCTCTCATCCCATCATATCTCTCTTTCATTTATATAAGTGAAAAACTGTAATTGGTACTCTATTTTATGTACTGTATTTATGTACTTTTTAAAACTGTGGTTTTTCCTACCAATAAAACAAATTTTAAAAAAAAAATAAATTTATTTTTTGCTTTTCTGTTTTGTGTATTTTTTTTTTTTTATATGAACCCAAGACGCCTGCACTCACCTTCTCAAGGTTCGGAATAAAAATAAGCGTCATTATTCATCCGTAAAACCAATTAATAAATCAAATTCTGTTTCGGTATTATAAGATATATTTTTATTAAATCCCTAAGGTTAATAAGATATAATTTTATTTAGAGAGCTGGTATACAAATCGAAATTTTCAGTAAATTGGTACATACATCTGAACATTCCATATGATCATCTAAATAATATAAACAATGACTGTAATATGAATTCAATTGTCACCTAGAAAAATAAATTTCATCCAGTCAGTGGATAATATTACTAAAAACGGTTTTCATAAATACGAGATTAAATTTATGTGTGACAAAGTTTCTTCCATAAATACTGGCGGGGTTCACAAGTGGAGGACGTAATTACATTTATATCGTCTAATTATAAAGTTGGTCGTTAATGTCGGGGTAATCCTCGAGGCAAAGTTGAATTTGTTAGTATCACAGTTGGTTATACGTTGTATCTACATCTCATCCCTTCACTCGCAAATTCTGCTCGCAACTTTGGGAACAATCGCTGATATGTCGTAACAATGGGTCAACATTTTGCGTTCGCTATGATTAACATTCAACATTAATTAAGTCTTATGATTAAAATTTAACATTAATTTAGTCATATGGTTAATATTTAGTATTTGCTATTTAATGCGAATCAAAAGTTACGATAAGTTTCGTTAATTTTTGGTGGTACGAAATGTTAGGTAGAGGTAAAGCAAGTCATTCTTAACCAATTTAACGAAGTTATTTTCAAAATTATCCCATTTTATTCCTCAGGGGCTCTTTACAGCTCAAATCCACGAGAAATCACCGTCTTAAGTCTAGGAACTTCGCGCATTTCATAATATTATGGAAATAATTACAAACTATAAAATAGGAATAATCGGCATGCGTGAAAGAGAAGATGTATGAATGAGGAAGAAGCAAGATAAGTATGCCAGCCAGAGGTGTGGCGTTCTATCCTCTCTGCCAACCCCTTTGGGGAAATGGCGTTTAAGAAGTAGTTGTAAATCCATTCTAGAATGAAGAAAAAAAATCGTTCTAGATAATATATTATCATACAAAGATCACCAAAAGGCGACCCATTAATATTATGTTTAATTGATAAAATAATTTTTCAATTTTTCATAACAAAAATTCAATTCATCTTATGTATTAGTATCAACTCCAAAATATCATAAATCAAACGTCATATTTACAACGTGTTATTTCCATTTTCCGTGTAAAACGCGTCAAAGCTGAACTGCTTTTTACAGAAAAAACAAAACGTTTCCAAATTACGGACCGGATAAAAATGTCCATTAAATTAGTATTAATCCAGCGTAATATGACAGTCCGGACAGCTTAATTAATTATCCTTGCACGTAATTAATCAACATCCCTAATGCACTACAACGGGACACAATGTGGAAATATGTATACAGTACAATACATGAATAATACAACACATATGGGCCCAGATAATACATCCGGATACACCCCGCAGTCACAATACCGACTTGTCAAGGTGCAGGGTGGCGGGTGGATCCGGACATGAGAAAATTTAATGCTCAGCTTACGAAGGGCGGATAATTTCGTCAGAAAAACGGAATAGCTTTGCTTCAAAAACAAGCATTTTTAAAATTAAGCAGACAAAAATTAGATAGATTTTGGTTATTATACAGTTTAGTACAATATTAATACAATAATAATTCAATTTTGTTTAGTACTACAATGTGTTATGTATAATACTACAATGCCCCACGGACTATCTAGTGAGTCGGGGCCAGATCATTGGCATGGGTCTCTACTGATTGAGTCGCCATCCCATTATTGTATTATATTCAATGTGAAATGTAATAAATAAATAATAAAATAAATAAATTGTAAATTGTTTCTTTATTTAAAGGTTTTAACCTTAAGAATTATTATTTTATTTTGTGTTACTTTTTAGTCAATTTTGTATTCAATTTTATTAATCTTTTATAAATGATGTACCTAATGTAAATCAGTTATACGTTTTAAGTTTTTACGTTTCCTATGCTTGTAAAAAATGTTGTTTGTTTGTGGTAAAATAACCGAAATCGGTAAAGACTAAATAAAGGGAAAAAAAACGATAAATTCATATCGGCATAAAAACAGAAATGATTTAATTCAACGAAAATAGCGTAATAACATATTTACAAATATTAAGCTCCTTATTATTGTTTAGTGTGGTTTTTTCAGCGGCCTCTGTAGCTCAGTGGTTGAGACGCTGGACTCAATACAAAGGTACGATTAAGAATAATTTTTGAAAATTAAAAAAATGTCCGAATGTACGAATTCCCTTATACTAGCTGAAATAATTTTTTTATGACTAAATAAAAATGTGCAAACAGTAGTATTTTTTTTTTTTCGTATTTTTAGAACGTAACATAATTTCGTGGCGCCCTGTAGTGACGAAGTATACCAACAGTCTATAAAGTGCCACTCTAAAGGAGAGGGTGATAAGGGTTAAGTTAAGGAAATATATTACACACGAAAGTTGATGAACATGAAATAATTCCCTCAAAAAAATCTGGCAAGGGAACAGCAGATTTCGGGTTGCCGGTACATGGACCGGAATCATAAATGTGTACTTATCTACAAAGATACCTGACATGGTCGATAAAAACGTTCTAAAAATTTCACGAAGATAAATGTTTTATTAATATTTTTATTCCGTTTTATCGTAGGTTCATTTCAATCTTATTTTTAGTTTTATTATTTTTATTGTAATTAATGATTAGTTAAGTTATGAAATATATATATGTATTGCATTCTACCTATGCTATGGCTAACTAAGTATTGCACTAACTGCTTAGTTATGCTGGAATAAACACTATTATTATTATTATTATTATTATTAACAGGTTTTTAAAAAATAGGTGATTTTATATAGGCGGGTGGTTGAGGAGGTGATATGCTAAAATAATAAGGGATAATTTATGACAATTTTAAATTTCGACAATTTTAAAAACTTGCATCATCAAGTTCGTTGATTTAGTCGCAATAACTTTATCGAGCAGGGAATCTACATTCCTTGTACTAGTACGTAAGAAAGCATTAGTTAGTAGTAATTAGGATTCATCGATATGGTATATCTCATAAATAATGTAAATGCCTTTTTTTAGAAAAAAAACCAAATTCTGAAATATGTTTGTTTTGGTTTTTTATGATCCTCTAAATTAACAATTTTAATATCAGACGGTAGTCTCTTAAGCGACTACTACTACTACTACTACTCTATGTTATCCGCACCTAATGGTGCATAGGACACTGCATTAGTATACCAAGTGAATCTTGATCCATTGTTACATGAAGCAAGATGATCAGGCTTATACTTCAGCGCGAGTCCAAGATAGCACATGAAATATTTTATTGTGAAAATTACATTCAAATAAATATTTGATATTGACACCCATCGGAAATCGAACCTGCGACCTCATACATGACGCGCTACCACTACACCACGAGGCGATGTTTATCGACAGTGCGTAATAACTCAGTTATCTTCCCATTTATCGAGGCTCATGATCGGGCACATGGATTTGCAGAATCGGTTAACTCCTAATGGCCCTGCAGGGGTAATTAAGGCTAAACGAAAATAAAACGGAAAAGGATTCGGCCATGCGCCAGGGTGTTTTCAAAATAACCCAGATTATTACTTCGGATGGAATAAGACATTATTTTCAGCAGGTAACATGCCATTATTAGGAATTATAATCAATAAAAAGAAAATATAAGAATATTAAATGATTTGCTATTTCTGTTCAAAGTATTAAAATCTATGTTTGATTGTTGTCAACTAACAAATTTAATTAGTATACGAGTGCCTGGTCGAGTTACCCGGAGTAATGCACTGTTTTACTGTAGCCAATCATCGACCAATTACAGTGCTAACTTACCGATACGTAGAATGCACGCACTGGCTAATGAGTATACTAACAATATTGATGTTTTCAATACAAATCTCGTGCATTTTAGGGAATAGTGTCTGGATGCCATCTCTGGCGGTAATGAATAGCTACCTACTGTGTAATCATTTAAAAATGTCTATGTAAAAAGCCCTATGAACGTAAAAACAATAAAATAAATCAATAAATATTTATAATTGTGTTGTAAATAAAGGGCTGGGTTTAATCATTACAGACTTTTGGTCAATTTTTATTAAAATTGCAATAATAAATCACTCAAAAAGTTGTTAATAAAATCTCAACAGAAACAGTGCATTTCATCTGTGTACAATTTTTTTTAGATGTAGGCTGTACTTTTTGACTTTCAATAGGTGACAAACAAGCAAAAATTAAATGTATGGTTGCGTCTAGTGTAAGATAAATACAATATTGGTATAGTTACATTTCCATGGATAAAATTTTTCGATCGTACAGAAAAATTTCTTGAGTATGGACAAACATTACATACGCGAATTGACGTGGTTTTTGGAAGATTTATGGCAGAAACTTGGCTAATTATCATAATACAGGAAGTTTGCTATAGTTGGCGTGCACGTCATCACATATTAAATAACTTCATAAGCCACTTACACTATTCTCCTCACACTTTAGAGTAATATTTACATAATCTAATATAACATACATTTACCTAATAAGTGGAAGAAGTTTCTTATTACAGGTATTATTCATGTGTTCTCTGTCTTAAAAGTTATAACATTAATAACAAAGTATCCATTACTTAGGCTTATACACATTTTCCCCGACATTTTGAGAAAGGTAAAAAGGTTTTTCTTAAAAACGAATTTTATAAGTTTGATTGGAAACAAATTGATTTGATAAAAATAAGGTTATATACAATCATTTTTACATAGATAAGCTATTTTCTTCTGTTACTTGTCATGTCCTAGTTTCTGGAAAGATTGAGTCGATTTTGACTCAATCTCAACTTGTTAGAGGGAACCAGATAGTGGAAGATAGATAATTTTTGAATATTATTTTAATTTATTTGGTATTAACATTTGACAATAATTAAATTAGACAAAAGGACAAATTATACAAGAGGATGGCGACTCAAACAGTAGCGACCTATGACAATGATCTGGCCCCGACTCACTAGATAATCCGTGTCGAGTCAGGACATTTTCAGTGTAGCATTATATATAATAGGATATTTACATAATTCATTTAAGAAAAACAATTTTGGTATTCACAAAATTTAGAAATGTACATAGCACTATTTTTGCAGGCATTTTCAATAAATTATACTTATAGTTTTTTCAGAGCAAAATACAAATGGAACATACAATTCTGACAGTTCTCTTTGAAATAGCTTGTCTAGTGTAGTTAACTTAACAGGTCTATGATTATATATCTACTCTGGGATTCTTTAAATTGACAAATGTTCAGTTTGATAAAAAATCATACCTAGTAGTTTCATGTCTCGTTGTTGGTCAAATCATTTAAGAAGGGTGCTGAGAACATACCTGGAAAAAAAAGAAAAAAAAAGTAAGTACACGAAGGTTTTAAGAGAAACCTTGTTAAAGGAGAATATAATCCATCAATCAGACGTTCTGTAAATACATATAACAGGATTTTTAATAACCATTAATTGGGTACATTCACATTACATAAAATAAAAATATCCAGAATATTTTTAAACTAAAGCATTGATTAACACTTTCGTTAAAAATAAAATTATGTGGTACATAGTATCTCCAACGGGTAATTTTTTTTTTTTTTTAAAGATACAATAGAATTATACGAAAATGAAAGATGTGTGTATATTCTTAAAAATAAAACTCTAAACTGTAACAAACATCACATCTCTATACGGTACAAGTTAACATCCATAGTTTGTGGAGATTTGCTTAATCCAGTTCAGATTGCGGCTTACAACTTAGGAGGATATACCATCCTTAATACTTTCCTTTCCTTTTTCCTTCCTTTTCCCAGGATTACTTTTTTCGTATAGCGTATTTGTGGGTCCATTTGTGAAATA